>JACJUY010010749.1:6673-17610 GCA_014220935.1 Platorchestia sp. MABIK
TTCTACTTAACAAATCACTCCTAGGAGAAATGTGGCTAGTAAGACTCATATATGCTTATTTCCACTTTTTAATCGATTTGTCATAGTGCCTTGAATGTATAGTGTGTTTTCTTTACTATTTGTTATCTTCCAAAAGGATATTTCGTGAAGTAGGATGCAGAAAGCGAGTTTATTTTTGTAACCTTTTCGTATTAAATGTAAACCTTAACTTTACTAATTCTCCTTTCGCACCAACACGATTTCCGTAAGCTATGCTGGAAACTATTTAACTTAACGCTCACAGAGCCTCCATTGGAAAATTTTGTATACCAGTTGCTCAAATCAATATTGTTGGTACTAAAAAAGTTTTAAATTGCAGCAAACAGATTTTCTACAGTAGTAGAAACTACCTCAATCATACCAAAAAAACTCTGTTTCAAGCTGCTGAATTTTTGGGGAAAATCCTCACACACAGGCATAGGGGCTTCACTGATGAAATATCTATTAATTCATCAATAAATTATTTTACTCGGGAACGGAGGATCTCTCGTCAACCTACACAATAATTTACGTTGAACAGTTATCACTGTACACTGTTTTCTGGGTTCCTTGCAGACTTCGGTCTGTTTTAAATGTCACGCTCTCTTTAGTTCAAGGAACCTAGAACTTTTGTTTGTGGAGAGACGGTAAAATTTATTAAAGGAATCTTTAAAATTCAACTTCTCCAGCTTCAAATTTAACCCAGGCTTTGTTGCCGAGTGAAATAAACTTTTCTTCTTCAAATCTCACTTCGGCAATTGCCGTTCGAAATAAGCTCTTACACCTTTAAAAAAATTTAAACTTGTAACTCGACTTAAATCACGGCTATGTTGCCGTTCTAAATAATACTCTTTGACTTTAAATTTAAATCAGGCTGTGGCCTATCGAACTATACTCTTGAACTTCGAAACTTAAATCGTAACGCGTGAAAATTCTAGCTGTTGAGTTTTAGCATAACTTGCTTATTGAGCTTGCCCCTGTTCGTATTCGCCAACCGCAGGTCGCATCTAGCCGGGTGCGTCCGTTGAGTGGGTGTATCTGATGTTCACTTCCAAATATTAAAATGTGCGTTAATTGAATATTTAAAATTGCATTTCTCATTATTCTCCTTCTTGAAAAGGCTAGAGATTAGGTTCAGGCATCGAAAAATCTCGATAAAATAAATTGACGATTTGAGTTGCCATTTACCTGAACGTAAATTGGATCACTGTTCCAGATTGTCGTTTCCCTTGTGGTCGCCTCCGCGGCTGCTGTGCCCCAATCACAGCCTGATCCCCTCATCGGTGAGCTACTAGACACTGTTACTGGAGTCGTTGGCGGTGTGACCGCCGGTCTTCTCGATGGCGGTGGTGGCGGTGGACAAGGAGGTGCCGGTGGTGGATTGGTGGGCTGCTTGCTTGAATCCTTGGGTCTCGGAAGTCTCCTCTGGAGGTGGAAGTGGTGGCCTCCTCGGCGGCTTGACCAATGGACTCCTCGGTGGTGGTGGCCTCCTCAGGGGCTTGACCGGAAGCCTGGCAGGAGGCGCGTCCGCCCAGGCTGGTGGTGGTGGCGGTCTGTTGGGAGGTCTCTTGGGACGCTAGACACCAAGCAACTTGATGGTTTTCAGTTCTACTCGACTTAGGAAAAATGATCTTTTTATTGCTATCAGTGAATCGTGAAATATTTAATTTAAAACAAATCAGTGTGATACAAAATGCAGTTCAGAAGTTGAATCCATTCAAATTTTCTGTGAACTTTACGCTCTCCATTAAAGAATTGATCACAAAGTTTTTCACTGCATGGAAGGAAATTAAATATCAAAGCTCCTTCAGTTGTATTTTTTCTTACAAAAACAACCTAATAATCCATGCGTTCTCGAACACCAAGCATATCAGTGATACGAAGGACCGATAAGAGCTTTAGCTTAGAGATTAATATTGCACGGTCTTATAATCTAGTTAGAAAGAATAGGAGCATGATCTTACCATGCGGAACAAATGTTTGTGATATTTTGAGAACAGTTAACAGATTATTCATCATTCTTGTTAGCAAGATCTCTAAATTTTGTAATCGTAAGTATTTTTCCTTATAAGTACAAGTGACTCTCGTGCTACACGACAGCTTGCTATTTCTTAATGGTAATTGACATAAAGAGGTCAAACAAGTCGCACAGCAAGAAATTTATAAGCAGACAATAGAACTGCCATTAACTCAAATTTAAACTTTCATTCAACATGGCATTGATTCTTCCAGATTCTAGATCCTTCTCAGCTCTATTTTTGCCCATAGTTGACATAGCTTGTCCCCCGAATGCAGTCAATGTTGTAGAAAGGGTCTATGAGTCACCCATTCGATTAATTTTCAATGGGGTTCAAATCAGGAGATTGTGATGGCCAGTCCATGTGCCTTAATGTTCCTCCATTTACAGTAACCAATCTTGAATATATTAAGCCCTGTAGATACGAGTATTTTCGTCCAGAAAATCCCGTTGCCTTGAAGTAAATTAAGCTCCGTGGGAAGATGAACGTGGTCAAAAAGTACTTGCAAATGGTCCCGGGGGCTCGTTTTGTTAATGCTAGTAATGGCGGATCCACTTCTTTTCCAGCAAAACTCCCCCTCCAAAGCATAACACTGCCTTCTAGACACCTTAACAATTAGGACGATGTAGGATAGATCAGTCATGCCTTAACATGCCCTTCGATCTGATAGACGATGAATCTGAATTCGTCAGATCACATTCCGTGCTTCCAAACCTACACTGTCCGAACTCGGTGTTCTCGACCAAATAAAACACTTCCGATTTACAGCAGACACTTTGTCAAAATTCTAGCCATTGCTCGATCACTAGAGTCCATAACGTACTTTATAAGGCAGATTTATGAGCCTTCAGCGATAAAGTTCCTGGACTGTGATTAACTTGATCAGTCTAGAATTTAATAACGCAAGTAATATGAGACTAAGCGGAGCAATGGCGGGGGTTTCCCACAACTTCGGCGGGAAAACGCATAAGCAAACTAAAAAGTGTACGTCTGTTCTTCTGGTATCGAATCCCAAGCCACAGCCAGGGATTCGGAGAAGCTGACGAGCGGGTCGGCCGGAGGCTGATCAATCAGATGAACCTATGCCGTGGGCGTGAGCACATCTCCTTAAGTGTGCCGCTGCTCTTCGGCTATCCGCCCTCGCTGCTGGGGACTTTTGAGTTCTCATCGGCCGGCTACATTGAAGCTAGTTCTCTTGAACTTACTTAACGAACGAAGTGTTCAGGTAAGCCCTTAGCTTTATGTTCCGCTTTTGCTCTTAAATTGCTTTGTGTCCTAGCGTTACCAACCCCTCCTGGGTGTCAGGCAAATGTGTGTGCAATGGGACCCGTTAAATTAAGGTCTTATTTCCCTTGTGCCAGGTGGTTTGCGCACAACTTAGGGTTACCTTACCGATTTTCATCTGCTTTAATACATTTTCTTTGACTTGTGACGCACAATGTTTTGAGAATAAGTTTTTGGAGCTTTACTAAACTCGGTGGTCCAAAAGCCAAAACTTAACAAAACTTATCCTGTCAGTTGCGTTGATCAACGGTAATTTTTCTACGCCATTCTCTTTTGAGAGCGTCTATTTAGCTATTACAGAATGTTGTACTTTCCAGAATTTCTACGTTATGAACGGATTCGTCATTTTGCTTCCAGTGAGCAGATGTTCTCAGTGTCTTTGTTCTCAAATATATACCAGTTATTGTACAAATGTCCCTAGTTAATTTTCTACTTTGATCTAACACATTGATGCCTTCTCTATCAAATGATGGCAGGTCCCTTCTATGGGATTTCATTTCTTTTGAAAAAAATATTGAGTTTTAGGTGCGTTCAAAACATATCTCCAATACATGATAAATATTTCTAGAATGTTGTCAAACGCAGTTTTACTGAAAGGAATGGATTCTGAAATGGAATAATACGTAACGTAGCAGGTTATAAAGCAGGTAAAATACAGATCTAGACTCATTTTTTGGCCTCCTAGAGTATACTGATTTGCAAGCGTCCCTTTCGTGAATAAGGTTATCTTCAATGTTTTTTGCATTGCCGGTATTTCAGGATAACTGTAATAATTTAATGGTTATGTCATTCCCGCAATAAGTGCATAAATGAATACTTGGAGCTAACATTATTACTAATGTAATGTCTAACCTTTGTTCCTTGGAAAATTAGTAAATATCATACAGAGTGATATTCTTAAAAACCACTAATTCGAACAGATTTTTACACTCAACTTGCGTTGAGAAAATCATCAAATCCTGTTCAAACACGCGCTTTATAACTGCCCAGAAGGTGAAAGAAGCTAGAGTCTGAGCGCTACTCAGATGACATTTCTGAAGAGAAAGCGTGTACCAATACTGAGAGATGTCATGGTATCATTCAACAGACTCACACTCATTGTAAAGTAAATCCCCCAATCTGCGATGCCCTATGCAAAATTATGCATGAATGATAATCACAAGATGGTCGGTACTCTCAAAGAATATTCGATCCCATGGGTCTTTTATTAACAAATGTTAATTAAAACACACATGAAGGGATGAACCAACAGTCTTGAAAAGTTATTGAATTTCACTACTGGTGGCCATAGAAAGAAATAATACAATAAGTGCATATTGTTTACAGTGTGGTGCAAAAAATAGCCAAAATACAGGAGTTGGACAAAAAAATGGAAACCCCTTACATTTTGGAATCAAAATTTTGAACATGTTATAAAAAATCAAAACCTAATGTATTTCAATTTTGTTTCGTTTATTATTGCAGTTATATGATATTTCATTTAAATTAACTGTTTGCACAAATAACTATAAGAAAAATTTGATTTAAATTTTATAAAAATGGCAGACCCCTCTGACTTTCAACGAGGCCAATTATTAGTGCTCGTATGATAGGTGCTAGTGTAACAGAAACTGCCCGAATGCTTGAAGTTTCAAGAGGTACTGTCTCAAAAGTAATGACTGCCTTTGAAAGAGAAGGAAAAACATTCTCAGTATAGCACAGGTCTCTCCGAAAGTCGAAGTTGTCTGAGAGATACCGTCGGACTCTAAATCGAATTGTTAGAGAGGGTTGCAAGACCACAGTTCTTAAAATCATTGCAGACCTTAATGAACACCTACAGAACTCAGTTTCCATAAAAACTGTTCGTCGCGTGCTGCAGAAATCTGGATTTTACGGAAGAGTTGGAATTAGAAAACTTCTGCTCCCAAAGACAAATGTTTCGAAGCGTTTAGAGTTGCGTAGAAACCACCAGAATTGGTCCTTTGAGCAGTGGGCATGTGTGATTATCTCTGAAGAATCATCGTTCACATTATTTCCGACCTCCGGCCGAGTGTACATTTGGAGATAGCCGAAAGAAGCCTTTAATCCAGACTGCCTTTTCCCAACCGTAAAACATGGCGGGGGTTCTCGATGATCTAAGGTGCTATATTTTTTGGAAATCCGCCGGGCCTATGATTTCCTTTCATGGAAGAATTAACAGCAGGGATTATTTAGGAATTTTGGGAGACCAAGTTCATCCTATGGTTCACGCACTGTTTCCAGAGGGGAGCACCATTTTCCAAGATGATAAGGCCTCAATCCATACAGCTAGAATTGTGAAAGAATGACGCGAGGAACATGCTAATGAAGTTCAGCATCTCATCAGGCCACCACAATCCCCAGACCTCAACATCATCAAACATTTATGGTCGGTTTTAGAGATTCAAGCAAGAAGTCAATTTTCGCCGCCATCGTCTCTAAAAGAACTGGAGGGTGTTTTAACTAAAGAATGGGCTAAAATTAATTTGAAAACAATTCCCTATTTTTATGAGTCAATACCTCAGAGAATTGAGGCTGTAATTGCCTCAAAACGTGGACCTACTCCATATTAAAATAAATTTTGATGATTTTCCAATGTGTTTCCATTATTTTGTCCATTATTATTTGTCCATTGTGTCCATTATTTGTTATGAATGGCAATAAAACCCTGCTCAATGGGAACTATTCTTGTGAAGTTAGCTTTTTTTCAGCTTAATTAAGTCTTCAGGCTATTAAAATTGAAAATAACTTTGAGCTCCAGAAATAAATGTTCATATGCTACTATCTTTCAAGTTTTGTACATTACCGACTAAAAATCTAAGTCAAAGATCAAAGAGTAGAAAGTCAATAAAAAACTTTGGGAATTTTTAGCCAAATGACATATACATTGACGTTGAGGAAACTCGACAGATAACTTTCAATTAAATTTTATTTTTTGAACGTTTTTCCCAACATTTCTGATATTTCATTTAAAAGTTAGTCGCATTTTTGCTCCAAAGTATTATCTACATTAAGTCCTCATAAAATTGACCTAAATTCAAATGGTCGTTTTTGAATTGATGCTGCCAATATTTGCTCGTGGAAATGTTGCCAACAGGATTGCAAATTGCAGTCACTCTTCCAAATCTTCAGTTTAATTAAACAGGGAAACATTGCGTGAGAAAACAAAACTGGTACACCCAATTCTAAACGGGAATCATACTAAATCTTTCTTGGACTGAAGAAAATGGCCCAATAAGTGAACATAATAAAAGTTTACGCGAATGTAAGATCACGCCGATCAAAGCTGTATGGTACTAGAAATAGCTTCTGGTTTCCCTTGGACTCAAGCACAGAGAAACTTTTAGCGCGAGTAAAGTGGTTCAATATTTTGAAAATTTTAAATGAAGATTCGGGGAAAGTACCTGTTATCATTCAATAATGGAAGCATCATTAGGATTCATCAAAGTAGAGAACCAACTGGAGACATTTGTACAGTAACAGATATAAGTACTTAAGGATGAAAGCGATCCAAAGAAATACCTCACTGGAAACACAAAAGTGAATCCGTTCATTTCATGGAAATTTTTGAAAACCTAACATGATGAATGACAGACAGACGCCGTTTGAAGAGATTGATCAAAAAATTTACGGTTTTCAACGTGATTGAGAACTCAGAGTTTTGTTAAGGTTCAAAAATTTATTCTCAAAATATTATGCGTCGCCAGTAGCATTTAAAACAAAGTCGGGGTACCGACCAGCTTGTGATTATCATTCATGCATAATTTTATGCATAGCGCATTGCTGATTGGGGGCTTTACTTTGCAATGAATATGCGTCTTTTGAATGATACTATGATATCTCTCAGTATTGCTACACGCTTTCCATTCAAAAATGTCATCCGAGTAGCGTCCAGACGCTAGCTTCTTTCACCTTATGGGCAGTTATAAAGCGCGTGTTTGAACAGGATTTAATGCTTTTCTCAACACACGTTTAGCGTTAAAAAGTATGTTCGAATTAGAGGTTTTTAAGAATATCACTCTGTATACTATTAACTAATTTGCCAAGGAACAAAGGTTAGGCGATACAGTAGTAATAATGTTAGCTCCAAGTATTCATTTATGCACTTATTGCTGGAATGATATAACCATAAAAATATTACAGTCATCCTGAAATTCCGGCTATGCACAAAACATTGAAGGTAACCTTATTCACGAAAGTGACGCTTACAAATCAGTATACTCTAAGAGACCAAAAAATGAGTCGAGATCTGCATTTTACCTGCTTTATTACCTGCTACGTTATGCATTATTTCATTTCAGAATTCATTCTTTTCAGTAAAGCTGCGTTTGACAACATTCTAGAAATATTAATCATGTATTGAAGATATATCTCGAACGCACATAAAACTCTATATTTTTTCCAAAAGAAATGAAAACCCATAGAAGGGACCTGCCATCATTTGATAGAGAAGGCATCAATGTGTTGGATCAAAGTAGAAAATTAACTAGGGACATTTGTGCAATAACTGGTATAAATATGCGAACAAAGACACTGAGAACATCAGCTCACTAAAAACAAAATGGCGAATCCGTTCAACACATAGAAATTCTGGAAGGTACTACATTCTGTATGAGTTAAATAAACGCTCTTAGAAGAGAATGCCGAAGAAAAATTAACTTTCATCAACGCAGCTGACAGGTTTAGCTTTGGCTTTTGGACCACCGAGTTTAGTAAAGCTCCAAAAACTTATTCTCAAAACATTATGCGTCACAAGTCAAAGAAAATGTATTAAAGCAGATGAAAATCGGTAAGGTAACCCAAAGTGTCTGCTGTAAATCGGAAGTGTTTTATTTGGTCGAGAACACCGAGTTCGGACAGTTGAGGATTGGAAGCACGGAATGTGATCTGATGAATTTAGATTCATCCTCTATCAGATCGAAGGGCATGTTAAGGCATGGCTACAGCCACATGAAGCTACTGATCTATCCTACATCGTCCTAATTGTTAAGGTGTCTAGAAGGCAGTGTTATGCTTTGGAGGGGGAGTTTTGCTGGAAAAGAAGTGGATCCGCCATTACTAGCATTAACAAAACGAGCCCCCGGGACCGTTTGCAAGTACTTTTTGACCACGTTCATCTTCCCACGGAGCTTAATTTACTTCAAGGTAACGGGATTTTCTGGACGAAAATACTCGTATCTTCAGGGCTTAATATATTCAAGATTGGTTACTGTAAATGGAGGAACATTAAGGCACATGGACTGGCCATCACAATCTCCTGATTTGAATCCCATTGAAAATTAATCGAATGGGTGACTCATAGACCCTTTCTACAACATTGACTGCATTCGGGGGACAAGCTATGTCAACTATGGGCAGAAATAGAGCTGAGAAGGATCTAGAATCTGGAAGAATCAATGCCATGTTGAATGAAGGTTTTAATTTGAGTTAATGGCAGTTTTATTGTTTGCTTATAAATTTCGTGCTGTGTGACTTGTTTGACCTCTTTATGTCAATTACCATTAAGAAATAGCAAGCTGTCTTGTAGCACGAGAGTCACTTGTACTTTTAAGGAAAAATACTTACGATTACAAAATTTAGAGATCTTGCTTACAAGAATGATGAATAATCTGTTAACTGTTCTCAAAATATCACAAACATTTTTTCCTCATGGTAAGATCATGCTCCTATTCTTCATAACTAGATTATAAGACCGTGCAACATTAATCTCTAAGCTAAAGCTCTTATCGGACCTTCGTATCACTGATATGCTTGGTGTTCGAGAACGCATGGATTATTAGGTTGTTTTTGTAAGAAAAAATACAACTGAAGGAGCTTTGATATTTATTTTCCTTCCATGTAGTTAAAAACTTTGTGATCAATTCTTTAATGGAGAGCGTAAAGTTCACAGCAAATTTGAATGGATTCAACTTCTGAACTGCTTTTTGTATCACACTGATTTGTTTTAAATTAAATATTTCACGATTCACTGATAGCAATAAAAAGATCATTTTTCCTAAGTCGAGTAGAACTGAAAACCATCAAGTTGCTTGGTGTCTAGCATCCCAAGAGACCTCCCAACAGACCGCCACCACCACCAGCCTGGGCGGACGCGCCTCCTGCCAGGCTTCCGGTCAAGCCCCTGAGGAGGCCACCACCACCGAGGAGTCCATTGGTCAAGCCGCCGACGAGACCACCGCTTCCACCTCCACCGAGGAGTCCACTGGTCAAGCCCCCGAGGAGGCCACCACTTCCACCTCCACTGAGGAGACTTCCGAGACCCAAGGATTCAAGCAAGCAGCCCACCAATCCACCACCGGCACCTCCTTGTCCACCGCCACCACCGCCATCGAGAAGACCGGCGGTCACACCGCCAACGACTCCAGTAACAGTGTCTAGTAGCCCACCGATGAGGGGATCAGGCTGTGATTGGGGCACAGCAGCCGCGGAGGCGACCACAAGGGAAACGACAATCTGGAACAGTGATCCAATTTACGTTCAAGTAAATGGCATCTCAAATCGTCAATTTATTTTATCGAGATTTTTCGATGCCTGAACCGAATCTCTAACCTTTTCAAGAAGGAGAATAATGAGAAATGAAATTTTAAATATTCAATTAACGCACATTTTAATATTTGGAAGTGAACATCAGATACACCCGTTCAACGGACGCACCCGGCTAGATGCGACCTGCGGTTGGCGAATACGAACAGGGGCAAGCTCAATAAGCTAGTTAGGCTAAAACTCAACAGCTAGAATTTTCACGCGATACGATTTAAGTTTCGAAGTTCAAGAGTATAGTTCGATAGGCCACAGCCTGAGGTAAATTTAAAGTCAAAGAGTATTATTTAGAACGGCAACATAGCCGTGATTTAAGTCAAGTTACAAGTTTAAATTTTATTAAAGGTGTAGGATCTTATTTCGAACGGCAATTGCCGAAGTGAGATTTGAAGATGAAAAGTTTATATCACTCGGCAACAAAGCCTGGGTTAAATTTGAAGCTGGAGAAGTTGAATTTTAAAGATTCCTATAATATGTTTTACCGTCTCTCCACAAACAAAAGTACTAGGTTCCTTGAACTAAAGAGAGCGTGACATTTAAAACAGACCGAAGTCTGCAAGGAACCCAGAAAACAGTGTACAGTGATAACTGTTCAATGTAAATTATTGTGGAGGTTGACGAGAGATCCTCCGTTCCCTAGTAAAATAATTTATTGATGAATTAACAGATATTTCATCAGTGAAGCCCCTATGCTTGTGTGTGAGGTTTTTCCCCAAAAATTCAGCAGCTTGAAACAGAGGTTTTGGGTATGATTGAGGTAGTTTCTACTATTGTAGAAAATCTGTTTGCTGCAATTTAAAACATTTTTAGTATCAACAATATTGATTTGAGCAACTGGTATACAAAATTTTCCAATGGAGGCTCTGTGAGCGTTAAGTTGAATAGTTTCCAGCATAGCTTACGGAAATCGTGTTGGTGCGAAAGGAGAATTAGTAAAGTTAAGGTTTACATTTAATACGAAAAGGTTACAAAAATAAACTCGCTTTCTGCATCCTACTTCACGAAATATCCTCTTGGAAGATAACAAATAGTAAAGAAAACACACTATACATTCAAGGCACTATGACAAATCGATTAAAA
>JACJUY010010752.1:0-11674 GCA_014220935.1 Platorchestia sp. MABIK
CATGATACCGGTTATATACTGTTGGTCTCAGCCATGATGCCGGTTAAATACTGTTGGTCTCAGCCACATCGCCCTCTATGTTCTCTTTGTCTCAACCATACTGCAGTCAATAATCTGTTGGTCTCAGCCGTGATGCCGGCTATATTCTGTTGGTCTCAGCCATACTGCCGTCTTTATTCTGTTGGTCTCAGTCATACTGCCGTCTTTATTCTGTTGGTCTCAGCCATACTGCCGTCTTTATACTGTTGGTCTCAGCCATACTGCCGTCTTTATTCTGTTGGTCTCAGTCATACTACCGTCTTTATTCTGTTGGTCTCAGCCATACTGCCGTCTTTATACTGTTGGTCTCAGCCATACTGCCGTCTTTATTCTGTTGGACTCAGCCATACTGCCGTCTTTATTCTGTTGGACTCAGCCATACTGCCGGCTATGTTCAACCTACCTCATCCATTTGGCCTTCTATGTATGTTCTGTTTGTCTTAGCGATAAAACCGGTTGTGTTTTTTATACCTCATATACATCATAGTCTATATTCCATCTGTCTCGCCAATTATTCAGCAGTGTGTGTCCTGTCTATTTCGCCCACAATTTCCTCAATATTCCGTCTACCTCACCCTCAATTTCCCAATATCCAGTCTACCTCAGCCATAATTTCCTACTCTCCGTGTTATTTATTCAATAACTCATCAGACACTGTCACTTCTAATCATACTATTTGTGTATCAGACACAGTATAATTCCTCCTTTCTATCTTGTATTCAATACGACGCAAAACATGACACTTGATGCTCGTATTCATAACCGTCGAAGCATTGCTATTCAATTCTTTTATGTCTACCACATCTAAATTCTTCTTGATGCCCACCATACTCTTCAACTTCTGTTTACTTCAACCAACATTTTTTTCCATGCCCAACACACTTTCCAACTTCTGTCTACTACAACTAACTTCCTTCCCATGCCCACCATAGTTTTCAACTTCTGTCTACTACAACTAACTTCTTTCCCATGCCCACCATAGTTTTCAACTTCTGTCTACTACAACTAACTTCTTTCCCATGCCCACCGTACTTTTCAACTTCTGTCTACTACAACTAACTTCTTTCCCATGCCCACCGTACTTTTCAACTTCTGTCTACTACAACTAACTTCTTTCCCATGCCTACCATAGTTTCCAACTTTTGTCAACTTTAACCAACTTATTCCTCTTACCCACAATGTGCATTTCTGTCTACCATGCCCACCAATAGTCGAATGTTTCTTTGAGTGTAGCCGGCTCAGCAACACTTTCTTGAAGCCTTGATCGCTAATTTCGATGTGGAACGTAGAAAATAGTCCCTCCCTAAAATACGGGTCGCAAAAACTTGATGGCTTGCCCTAACCAGGAAAGAATTGGGCGTGTCATGGCTTTAGTCTCGACGAGAAGACTTCTCATTCTTTCAAGCCAGGAAGAAAATTTCGAAGTAGCTTTAGTGAGATGTAACTTGGCTAGTTGCCAACGAAATGTTTATTGTGTGATGGTCGCTAAGATTTGTTGGAGTATACCTCCTGCAGTTTCCGAAATAAGGAAAGAAATAATTTTATTTAAGAGAAATAATATTATTTCTGAGAGTAGTAAGGAAGAAATCGTTATATTTGAAAAGAAATCAAATGATTTCTAAAGAAAGTAAGGAAGATATAATTTTATTTTAGCTTTAGCACTGTTCATCTTCGCCAAAACGCTGCCAATGCTCTGTTTAAATTTAGGGTCGCCAGATTGGTATTTTCTGACCAAAATTCTCAAATTTGGCCATTTTGAAATCAAAATTTCGTAAAGTCCAAAGATTTTGGCCAGAAAATATCAGAATTGGCAATCCTGGTTCAAACCGTTGGTTGTACTTAGGTTTTCTGTTGTAGTTTCCGCAAGTCCGAGCATCTGGGAGTATCTACCCAGTCAAACTTTTTCGCCGCCTACATGCATGTTTTTAGCCGCCTAAGCGATTTAATCACTTAAATCGCTTGAGAGGCGAAAAACATGACTGCAGGCGGCGAAAAATTTAGACGGTATTTGTAAGTTACGAGGATGTTTGAATATTTCCTCATCGTCTGGAAATTTTGCCTTTTCCTTTTCTAAGTGAGCAGATGCAGCACCAAACCCATGCCAACTTCCCTTACTATTTTTACGTAATTTCATGTCATGTGAAAATGAACGTGGGGCTTCTGTGTTGTTATGAAAATATCCCCAACATGTACATAGAAAGAATTTGGAAAAAGACATTTGAGTGCATTTAACATCACTTCCTATCGGCCATCTCGCAGCAGCGCAGGATGTGTGTCATAGTGTTAGGAACGTTCCTTCGAAGACTTGTAGGATTCTAGAGCTCTTCTCGGGGTGTCTGTCATCGTCAGTGTACATGGTCAGTGTACATCGTCAGTGTACATCGTTAGTGTGCTTTAAGGAAATGCCGCTCCTCATTGATAGCCTTAGTAGCCTTCGTCAGAACAAGCTTCACATTTCTGTTACATTATCTCATATGTTTTCTAATTCTCTGTTTTCCTCAAAAAAAAACGACGTCTCTCGCAACCGATCCCGTGCACAATTGTCTCTAATTTTAAAAATTCTATTTTTTCAAGGCTTTATGCCATTCATTACGAGCAACGCACTCTTTGAGCAGCAGGACGCACAGTGTGCCTGCTGTGCTCAAAGGCACTGGGACTTGTACGATCTCTTGGATCTCTCTTTATACGTTCTGTAACTTTGCAGCTTTTTTGAGTTCTGTTATTCAGCAATTCAGCAACTCTCTTTTTGAGTTCTGTAATTCAGCAATTCAGCAACTCTCTTTTTGAGTTCTGTAATTCAGCAATTCAGCAACTCTCTTTTTGAGTTCTGTAATTCAGCAATTCAGCAACTCTCTTTTTGAGTTCTGTAATTCAGCAATTCAACAGCCCTCTTTTTAAATTCTGCAATTTTCTAGCCCTCTTTTTAAATTCTGCAAATCAACAGAGCTCTTTTCAAGTTCTGCAGTTTAATTCAGTAAAAGTACAATGGGCATCTTTTTTAACCGTCGCTCCTAGGATTAGGAAAAAAATCACTTAAATCGTGTGGTCAATTTCGAACTCACTTTTTGTGGTCTGAGCCCTAAGCTAGATGGACCCCTGTACATTGCGATGTCGTAAAGACAACTACTTTTCACATTTAATCATGAATACAACTTCATCTTGGAAATCTGATTGTTCTGGAAAATCTTGAGGCAAATCTCTCTCTCTCTCTTTCTCTCTCCCTCTCTCCCTCTCTCTCTCACAGGTTTTAGTGTCGTATTGTTTTTGTCCCCAAAATCTACAGAATAGATAATTTTTTTGCTCCAACCAGAGTGGGGCTGAGGAATAACAGCAAAAACAATGAAATTTTCTTTCAATCATTATTATTATTATTACAATTATTATTTTTAGGAAAAATATACGGGATGTGGCTAGCAGCGTTAACTTACGACGATAGAGAGAGATGAAACTTAATTCGTGTATAAAACAAAGCTGTGTAGTGTTCTTGTACTTCATACGTGTGAATTCTAGGGAAGCGAGATACGAAATGTATGCATTTATTTACACTAACGTAATTTTATGGAGAATACAGAATTTGAAGGTGGGGTTCGTAATTGTCAGTAGAAGGTAGTTGCGAGAACTGCTATGTACACTTCAATAAAATTAATCAAGAAATAGTAGTAATACTCAACTAATAATTCTGGCTATAACGGTCTTGCAGATGACAAACAATAACAATTATGGAAACAAAGCCCGATGATTAGAAAATATTAGATATGACGAAATTAAGAACATGATAAATCGTTTTTATGGTACTCGAAAGCAACATAAAGATCAAAAATTATTGCGGCGTAGTCCCCTGCCGACATTCAATAAAGGCAATTGTTTGTAGTGAACATAAGCCGCCAGTTGCGTGGTGCGTTGTGGTCAAACATTGAAATGTTACATTTGTTGGTAAAAGTATTAAAGATTTTAATTACATGGTACAGTATGAGTAAATAAAAGATTTTAATTGTTGTATTTGTGTTAAAAAATTAATAGAAATTAATGACGCATCACGCTATGGGTAACGAAAAATTCCAATTGTTGCATTTGTGCGGAAAAAATGTAGAAATAAATTACGTAGCATATCATGGGTAAAAAATTTATGATTGTTGCATTTGTGTTAAAAAATTAGTTACTAGTTACTACTATTAACTAGTAACACGGTGTTACTAGTTAGTTACTAGTTACACAGTGTGGTCAAGGAAAGGATTGTTAAATTTGGTTTTAAACCACAAGAAAAATTAATTACGTAGCAAATTTGAAACAAGAAAAGATTCTAATTGATGCATTCAGTGGTGAAAAAAAAACATTGAATATCCAACAGTTTAGAACAAAAAAACTCGCAGACGTTGTGTTGAGCTGCCAAACGTTGTGTTGAGCTGCCAAATGTTGTGCTGAGCTGCCAAACGTTGTGCTGAGCTGCCAAACGTTGTGCTGAGCTGTCAAACGTTGTGCTGAGCTGCCAAACGTTGTGCTGAGCTGCCAAACGTTGTGCTGAGCTGCCAAACGTTGTGCTGAGCTGTCAAACGTTGTGCTGAGCTGCAAAACGTTGCACTGAGCTGCAAAACGTGTTGAGCTGCGAGCTGCAAAACACTGTGTTGAGCTGCAAAACGTTGCGCTGAGCTGCAAAACGTGTTGAGCTGCAAAACGTTGCGTTGAGCTGCAAAACACTGTGTTGAGCTTCAAAACGTTGCGCTCAGCTGCATAATGTTGCGTTCAACTGCAAAACGTTGCGCCAGTAAGAACTCCTCGGAGAAGTGCCAGAAATGAGTGATATTTCATCCAGTTTTACATGAATTTACTCTACTTTTATTGAATTTCTTTCAATCATCAAGTCGTTCTTCAGACACTCGGTCACGCAAGGCAAAGCAAAGTTTGGTTTCATTTTAATTTTATTTTGGTTTTACTTTGGTTTTACTTTGGTTTCACTTTGGTTTTACATTGGTTTTGCTTTTTTTTAGTTTTGATTTTTCTGGATCATCCGATAAACTTTTTGACTTGCCCGCGTGTTGTTCTAGTCGTCCCCTACCGTGATCGCCTTCGTTAAGTTTGTTATGTTTATTAATTTCTTGAGGTTTCCAATTACCACGCTGACCGTGATGGGTTGAACCGAAGTTCAATATTCAGCTCAAATTTAAAGTCAATTGTAGTGAGTCATTTTGAAAACAGCAAACATGAACTGGATCGCGCCTTCATTTAGCTTTGATGAAGTACTTATGAATATTGAATTAGTGACTACTGGTCGGTCAGCCGCATTATGAAAATTGCCTCCGTGGCCACCGGTGGAGCACGTCGCACCAACGTGTTAAGTCATTCTCTATTCTGAATTCTGTCGGCACCCGTTTGAAAAACGCCAGACACTTTGTTTTGTTTACCTAGTATTTAGATGAAAGTTTTATATATGACACGCGGTCGTTCATCCGTGGTCGTGGATTTTGTTAGAAGGTGATCCTATAGTTTAATGTCTCAATTTTGTAGAGAATTTCGAGGATACCTTTCGACTTTAAGGTCTAGTTGTACTCGTGTTATGTGTTCAGTATGAATTTAGCGCTTGTGCCGAGTGCAGCAGTGAATCCTGCATTTTTGTGAAGGCTGTGGAAGCCTGAAATGCAGGGTTGACTGCCGCACCCTGCATATGGGGGAATATTGAGGTGTCCGGAGAGTAACTGCGTTTTTTGGCCTTCGGGAAGCGACTTTTGAGCGCCCCAGAGGCAAGGTAAGAAGTAGACAGTAGGCATAAAATTTGTAATTGAGAGAAAGAGAGAAATAAAATTGAAATCTGTGCTCATGGACATTTTACTCGAGACAAGCGAACCGAAGACTAATAAATACCATGAAGTTAAGTGCATCGAGGTCCAGGGTGGGAAATTTCCAGAATGTCTGGAAATTTTCAGACAAGATTAGCTCTGGAAGACGACTAATTGAAAAGCATTCGAGTTTTGATTTTTGATCAAATTTGATTCAAAGCTTTAGAGATTTGAAGACTCAAGTGTCATGTTTGATCAAGAATACCTTATGCAATACTGTATTAATAAATATTGCATGCAATACTGTATTAATAAATACTGTATGCAATACTGTACTAAAAAATACTGTGTGCAAAACTGTATTAATAAATACTGTGTGAAATACTGTACTAAAAAATACTGTATGCAACACTGTATTACGTGCCACCTCAGCTGACTCAGGATAACTCAATGCAAGGTTGAGAGTTTTGGATTTTTTGTTTGTTAATAAAATCATTAATTTCATTAGCATTTTCTTCGCTTTTAAATTTTTAGTTTAAACATTAATTTTGTGGCAGTCTTCCGACCGGATCATTTTTGCAGCGAAAAATAAACCTTTCTAGATAAAAATTAATAACCTTACTGGAAAAAAAAAACCTTTCCGGAAATAAATAAAATTAATCCTTTCTGGAAAAAAAAGAAATTATTCTTTCTGGAAAAAATGAAAAAATCTCAAAAAATTAAAATTATCCCTTCTGAAAAAATAAAAATATTCCTTTCTGAAAAAATAAAATAATTCTTTTCTGAAAAAATTTAAATAATCTTTTCTGGAAAAAAACGATAAACAATTTTGTCTAAAAAATATAAAAATAATCCTTTCTGAAAAAAATGAAAATAATCCTTACTGAAAAAAACGCAGTTACTCTCTGACCACCACGCCTGTGTAGTAAGTATTATAGGAACGTAGAACTAGAGCACACTAGTTTAGCTAGTTGAGCGTGAACGCATTTATTATGCTAGTGCCCGTTCTGACTAATACATAGTGACTGTGCGTCTAGCATTATAGGAAGAAATGTAGTCAAATTTTGTGAGTGTAGATAGTTCGCACACTGAGGATAGTAGATTTTTGACTTATAGTGATACAGGTAGGTCGGTTACTGGACCATAATATCTCTGTACGCCTTTCAAGTAGAAACTATTTTAAATTTTGTATTATTGATGTCCCTGTAGGTATTGAGGTCTGTCTAATGCTGGAGGTCTGTGGAAAGAAAGTTACGTTTCTGCTTACCTAATATGTTTTCATGTGTATTGACATCAAAATTATTTGTTCATTAGCTGAGTTGGATCATCCAGAGAGCAAATACATTGGATGATTGTTACTAATGTAGCTTTGTAAGATTTCGATCTGAGAAATAAATTTAAATCATTTACACGTTGACTACGTTTGCGCGGTTGCTGCTGTTGTTTAAGTTAGGTCGTAGGCCGCAGAGTTGAAAACTATTCTATTGCTCGGTAAAAACTTGTCTCTTTGCTAGAATGAAACATGGAATAGTTCGATCATATTTTCCTTCTTACGTTAAAATTTGTCCTAAAAAAGGTATTGGAATGATTGAAAAATTTGTATTTTACACCGATACGTAAATAAAAAATTAACCTACAGGTACACATATGTACCAATAAGCAGTTAACCTATTGATTATGGTATGAAAATGAGGTAGAGTATGATTGTGTTTGAACTAAGGTTCTTTTTCAGGAAAATTTTAAGATTTCTTTCTCTTTACCTTAGGATTGCAGTTTTCTACGAAAATTTTAAGACATATCGAAATTTCCGCTCATAGCTGCTTGTGTCAATCAATTTCCGGCTTAGGTTATGGTCTGGGATAGAAGGATGTTTGGGCACCATTTTTCAATTTTGAATAAATTTTATTTTGACTTGAGACGATTACAATGAGTGTTTCAACACTGACTACCTCATGTTTTTTTATAAAACTCGTTTCATAGTTCTCATGCATTCACGATTGTAAAAAATTAATAATTATTTTCAAATACCGGCACTATTTTTTGCGATGAATTAATTTCAGTGGAAGATTTTTTATAACTTTCAACCGTAATCATTGATCAACGATCTTTTTATAAGAGTAAGAAACTGTTACGCGATTTGCATGCCCTGAAAAACATGCACCTTAGTGTCATTCTGGTGAATATCATACTTTACACTTGTTGTACTTCAAAATGTCATACGTCAGACTCTGCCACGGGTCGAAATATCATACCGCGTGACATCATACTTCATAATCAGGAACCATATTTCATATCGCACCTCATCACGTCAAAACCTGTATTATGCTATATTTTTTTCATTGAATTAAAGCATCGAAAATTTCTGTCATCGATCGCACGCGAGCAGTATTCCTTTTACTTGACGGGAGCTACTACCCTGGACCTTATTTTATTCGTTCAAATTTTCCTCTCTGCATTTCTATGGCAACTAGGGGAACGAAAATGCATACAGATTCGTACAATCAAATTCTAAATACATTTGCTTCTTTAAAACTTTTCGATTTTCGCAGTAGAAAAAAGTTATTGCACGGACATATAAAATTATTTATTTATTTGCGCAAATCCCTACTCCTTCTACAATTTTCAACGTAGATGCTTGATTTTTGTCTCATTTTGTGCGAAAAGACAGTGGCATGATTATGATTTGTACCTCTAGATTCGAATAAATTTATGGAGAACAGACACCCTTGTTTCCGAAAGCTGAGGTCATTTGTTCATTTTCTTGATGCATAAAAAATGTCACAAGATGTGCACCCTGGCTTCGAAAAGCTGCTGAACGTTTTTTGTATTTTTTAAATTCAAAAAATTCTAGATGACGGATACCTTATTTTCCAAAAATCTACGGACCGTTTTTCCTATTTTTTTTAGTTTAAAAAAAATCTTGAGGGATTCTCCATTTTCTGAAAATCTACAAGCCATTTTTCCCATTGTTTGATTTGAAAAAAAAAATTCTTGAAGACGGGTGCTTTATTTTCCGAAGATCTACGGGTCATTTTTTCTAATTCTTTGCACATGCAAAGCATGACAGAATGTAGGCTTGTGTTCAGCTCGGTTTTGTTGCGTGACTTGGGAAATTCACTTTGCGCAAGTGAACGAGCGTGTATAGTGTACAGAAGGAACATGTGAGGTGTTCATCCCAACTCTGTCTATATATCTTAACTCGTTTTTAATACAAACATATCTTCTGTTTCCCAGCGCGTTTTACTGTCCACGAAATGCAATTTCTTGCGTATGTGCTTTTGAAAAATGTTTTGTTAAATGTTAAAAAAAGAAGCTAGAGATGAGTTAGTGTGCAACAATGATCGACAATACCTCTTCAATTATAATTTTACCTAATTTCAAATTTGTAAACACCATGTCGCAGTACAATTTGAAAACTATTCAGCATTAAATTTGAGTGTTTGGCTTAGTGATACTAATGATATCATTCTTGTTTCAAATATCTCTATAAATCCTTTCCTTTGGAGCTCCCGGGGGAAAAATGTGAGGTCCTGAGCTGAGAGTCAGGAACGCTTTTTTCGTTGAAAAATGATTTTTTGTGTTTTGTGAAGGACCATTTTTTTTCGGTTCACTGCTGTCCTGTTTTTCAGCACCTCAGACTTTTTTCTTCAACTTTTATCTTGTTTTATAACCTTCCTTGTTATTTTACTGTTTCTATGCGCACGGGATCCTTTGCAGGAACACCCCTTGTGCATAGATTTCACGTTTCCTTAACTCCATACTGAATGGTGCCTTCACCCTTCCTCTCTTTGAACATCTTGGTTGTAGTAAAGGGAAGCTAAAACTAATTTATGGTCAATCGCATCCTTACCTAACTTGTTTCTGAGCGCAAGCAGGGGATTCAATAAGGGGACACCTTGTGCGTAGATTCCCCATTTTCAACAGTTCATTCTCAATGGTTCCTTTATTCACTCTCATGGGATCGCCTGTGTTGTAGCTAGGGAGTCTTCAACTGATGTAATAACGATTATTATTACAGATATCCGTAACTCTAAGCCAATTTCTTAAAACTGCTCCCCGCAGTTTATTTTCTTGCTTCTTGACGTCAAAACAGCAATCGTACTGCAGCACGTAGCCAGCACGTAGGAGATAAACTTGCGCTGCCAGCTGTACCGCTAAGACGTCAGCGCACAAATGTAGACAAAAAAAGGATGTTTTTAATTTTGAAAAGCCGAATGTGAGGAATGAACTCTGATGGAACAGGAAAATATTAGGCCTAAGCTAGAATTATGTTGCTAGTAATGATTTTTGAAAGCTCCACTAATGTTGTGATGATTTCTGTCGATTCATTTTCATGGAACTAAAAGGTATTCAGAGTGTCTTGAAAAAAATGCACACCGCCTTGACCGTCCAGTACTCGCATGATACGCGATTACTCCTATATTAAAACATAATTGATTTTAATCTCCTAGACTAAAACAAAATTTGTTTTATTGACAGGAATACAATTTTAATGAGTTGAATAAAATAAAAACAGAAAATTAGAGAAAATGAAAGGTCGTATGAGGAATTCAAGTTACACCTAAAACCCAAAAGTACGTGAGGAATCGTCAGTCTATGGATAAGTACATTTATTGAAACTCTGGATGTAACAACTATTGGATGATGATAGTGGATTATTGGATGATGATGGTGGATTATTGGATGCTGATGGTGGATTATTGGATGATGATGGTGGATTATTGGATGATGATGGTGGATTATTGGATGCTGATGGTGGATTATTGGATGATGATGGTGGATTATTGGATGCTGATGGTGTATTATTGGATGATGACAGTGTATTATTGGATGATGACTGTCGATTATTGGATGATGACTGTCGATTATTGGATGATGACTGTCGATTATTGGATGATGACTGTCGATTATTGGATAATGACTGTCGATTAGTGGATGATGACTGTCGATTATTGGATGATGACTGTCGATTATTGGATGATGACTGTCGATTATTGGATGATGACTGTCGATTATTGGATGATGACTGTCGATTATTGGATGATGACTGTCGATTATTGGATGATGACTGTCGATTATTTGATGATAGTGGATTTTCGGATGATGATAGTGGATATTTGATAATGTTAGTGGAAAATTGAATGATGGTAGTGGGTATTTGATGATGACAGTGGATATTTGATTATGGTAGTGGATATTAGATGATGACAGTGGATATTAGATGCAGACATTGGATATTTGATGATGACAGTGGATATTTGATGATGACAGTGGATATTTGATGATGACAGTGGATATTTGATGATGACAGTGGATATTAGATGATGACAGTGGATATTAGATGATGACAGTGGATATTAGATGATGACAGTGGATATTAGATGATGACAGTGGATATTAGATGATGACAGTGGATATTAGATGATGACAGTGGATATTTGATGATGACAGTGGATATTTGATGATGACAGTGGATATTTGATGATGACAGTGGATATTTGATGATGACAGTGGATATTTGATGATGACAGTGGATATTTGATGATGACAGTGGATATTTGATGGTGACAGTGGATATTTTATAATGTTAGTGGATAATTGGATGATGGTAGTGGATATTTGATGATGTTAGTGGATATTTGATGATGTTAGTGGATGTTTGATGATGGCAGTGGATGTTTGATGATGACAGTGGATGTTAGATGACGACAGTGGATGTTAGATGACGACAGTGGATGTTAGATGACGACAGTGGATATTAGATGATGACAGTGGATATTAGATGATGACAGTGGATATTAGATGATGACAGTGGATATTTGATGATGACAGTGGATGTGTGATGGTGACAGTGGATGTGTGAT
>JACJUY010010752.1:16273-27968 GCA_014220935.1 Platorchestia sp. MABIK
CATGACGAGGGGTGTCGGCATGACGAGGGGTGTCGGCATGACGAGGGGTGTCGGCATGACGAGGGGTGTCGGCATGACGAGGGGTGTCGGCATGACGAGGGGTGTCGGCATGACGAGGGGTGTCGGCATGACGTGTCAGCATTTAAGCCTGTAACGACGAAATTTTGGGGCGTTTGATCGAAATATAAAAGTAATTTCTCTTGGGTTATAAAGGAAACCCAGCAAATGTGAACTCATCGAAATATTTAGAACATACGAACAATGTTGGAGATTTCCGAATGTCCTCTAGAAATAACACTGGACAACAGAGGGTTAGAGTCAACGTGTGGTATGATATTGTCGGCGACTATCTTATATCATATCTGATACTTTCCTCTGTATGCACCAATCCTGAGCTGAAAGTGGGTAGGCCTTCTTTTTGTTGAAGTGAAAATTTTGTTTTGATAAGGACCACCTTTTTTCGGGAAACTGCTGTCCTGTTTTTCAGCACCTACTACTTTCTTCTTCAACTTTTATCTTGTTTCATGAACTTCTTTCTCAACTTACTGTTTCTATGCACCTTGTGCAGAGATCCACGTTCCCTGATCTCCATACTAAATGGTGCCTTCTTCCTTCCTCTCCTCGGGACGCTTTTTTTTAGCGGTTAGGGAGGCTAATAAACTGACATTTAATCTAATATTCATGGACCAGTTCATGTCACGTTTTTTTCCTTTTTGACGTTTTACCTGAACTGCTGAAGGATGTGACGTTTATTATTCTTCGCTTAATGTGATTCCCGCACGACGGAGCTCCGGCTCATTCCAACATGAATGCCCCCCGATATCTGAACGTAACATTACGGATAGGGAAAGTTATGTTCAGATAAAGATAGGGTATGGTCCAGTGGATAGGGCACAATGGATCAGTGGAAAGGGCCCAATACATAGACCAGTGGATTGGGG
Source organism: Platorchestia sp. MABIK (assembly GCA_014220935.1). Classification (NCBI taxonomy): domain Eukaryota; kingdom Metazoa; phylum Arthropoda; class Malacostraca; order Amphipoda; family Talitridae; genus Platorchestia; species Platorchestia sp. MABIK. The sequence goes on from JACJUY010010752.1 coordinate 17,215, forward strand.
TGGATAGGGCACAATGGATCAGTGTCATGGTCCCCAAGATCTCCAGACACGAGTCCCTTAGATTTCTCTCGCAAGGGTCAAATTAAATTGATTTTTGAAACACCATTGAAGTATGAGATGGATCTTGTCGCAAGGATAGTGGTAGCAGCAGGTATCATTGTAGAAGAACCAAGAGTTTTTCAGTTACGCCCGGTGATTCTCCCCTTTGGGTAAAGGGAGACCTCAACCACAATTCCCCAATCTACCCAGGTGTCGGAAATGGGTACCGGCTTGACCGGGGGTTAACCGTCATTTCGTCCTGGTGTTAGTTAAAACTAAAGGCATTTTAAAAACCAATGCACAAGATGAATGTCAGGATTGATTGGAATAAAACATCCTTTTCGTATCGTATCCGGTAATTCATTCAGAAAATGTGCAGGAGGCAGATAGAACGAATATTGTACAGTTTGTTTTATTAAACGCTTGTTTTTCAGATTTTCGTTTCTTTTCCATTACGGCGTTTCTCAGAAATGAAAACATGTATTATTAAGTGGCATGCAGGTTGAACTCTAAACCTCAGTGTTTTGAAAACAAAAGTTTGGAAACATTTGACGTTCGTGATAAGCGTTAGTGTCCTCTTAGAAGTGTTTTGCTATCCCTGCTTGCTGTCAAACTTTGCCCCTCTCGTATTTTAACACGGTGCATTTGAACAGACAAAAAAAATACTCTTTGTATGAAAAATTACTTCTTAAAATGAGTGACAGAATTAATGCGTCACTGTGTGGTATAAACCGAAACGATAAGAACTTTGAACCGGATTTTTCGTAGTGATAGTTAGACAAGAAGGTGAGCTATAGCTCGATATCCTTCTTGGGGGTTTTATTTCCAAGTAAAAATGCTCAACAATTGAAGAGTGGTTGCCCCTCAGGGGGATACAACTATTGTTTCTAGGGAATTAGCGCTCCCAGGAGGACAATGTGAGGGCCGAGCAAAGGTTAGGTAGGCTTTCTTTTTGTTAAGATGACATGGGTTTTTGTTTGGTTAAGGACCAACTTTTTTTCGGTTCACTGATGTCCTGTTTTTTCAACACCTACTACTTTCTTCTTCAACTTTGATTTTGTTTCATGAACTTCTTTCTTATCTTACTGTTTCTATGCCCCTTTTAGCATAGATTCCACGTTCCCTTAACTCCATACTAAATGGTGCCTTCTTCCTTCCTCTCTTTGGATTTCATTTGTTGAGGATAGGAGGCTTAAACTAACTAATAATCTAATCTGAAGAGTGGTTGTTCCCTCAGGGGGATACAACTATTGTATCTATGGGAATTAGCGCTCCCAGGGGGATTATGTGAGGGCCCGCGCTAAAGATTAGGTAGGCTCTCTTTTTGTTGAAATCGAATAGATTTTGTTTTGCTACGGACCATCTTTTTTCGGTTCACTGCTGTCCTGTTTTTCCGCCCCTTCCACTTTCTTCATCAACTTCTTCTAGTTTCATGAACATCTTTCTTAGCTTACTGTTTCTGTGCACCTTGTGCATAGATTCCACGTTCCCTCAACTCCATACTAAATGGTGCCTTCATCCTTCCTCTCTTTGAACATCTTTGTCGTGATAAAGGGAGTCTAAAACTTTCTTATATAATACTAAGAACGAAGAGTGGCTGTCGGATGTACAAAGTAAGGAGCAGCAAGTCCGTGCTCAACCCTATGATGATTAAATTTGGTTGCTCTTAAACAAAATATTAGTTATTTCCCTTGAAATTGTCAGACATGAAACCCAGTACGGTGTGAACTTTCCATCGTAGAATTTAGAAAATAAGAAGAATTGGAGTTTTTTCTAAGTGGCCTTCTGAAAGGACGATGGTAGATATTATAGGGTTAAGTATTCATTTTAAAAATCGGCAGCCTCATCAAAAACTGCAGTAAAAATATTTACCATGTCGAAGAAAATTTCTATCAACAATTGAGCCAACACAGTTGGGAACGCGTTGACGACCGAAAGGAAAACGCAGATGGCAATTTGGCAAGGGAGGTCTAATCAAGGAAATCCGACATCGATGTTCTGAATCCCAATCCTACTCTGTTCAGAGTTGCGGTCCTTCAATTTGATAACGGAATTCTAAGCAACGAAGTCTGACATCGACATGCTGAAGCCCAATTCCAGTCTGTTCATATTAATGTCCAATTTAATAACCTGAAGAAGTCCGACGTCGAAATTCTGATTCCAAATCTACTCTCTACAGAGTTGCTGTCCTTCATTTACTTATCTGTGATTGGTTGTTTCAACCCAACCGAACAATCCGAGAAATAATCATCAGAAGCAATCAAAAGTGTTAGGGGGTAGAAAAATGGAGAAAATAGTGATCTCTGACTGCTGAGTGAAATTTAAACACATTTATGAAGTATTTAGCGACTATATCAGTCATTTTTGTACTTGCAATAAAAAAATTCCAATTTTGATTCAACTCTACGGTATCTCAGTACCATCTTTCACAAACAGGCTTAATTTATGGTTATATTACACAAGAGTTGATGTGAATAGTGCTTGAAAAATATTTTGTGTCACGCATATGAGATAAAAGTGTTTGAACTTTCTTTTTCTGTATCATGATTTAGATAATTGCCCAAAATTTAGAGACGTTACGAGAAATATATCAACATATGAAAGACTCTAAGGAAATCTCGCTATTAAGGGGAAAAAGAAGAGCCAGTGCGCATATGAACGTTTTTATCGTAAACGCTTTAAAATTTAAAATTCAAATCTAGATTGCCCCTCGGGGGATACAACTATTGAACCTATGGGCATTGGAGCTCCCAGGGGGAAAATGTGTGAGGGCCCGAGCTGAGAGTTAGGTAGGCCTTCTTTTTATTGAAATGAAATATTTTTTGCTATGTTAAGGACCACCTTTTTCGGTCACTGCTGTCCTGTTTTTCAGCACCTACTACTTTCTTCTTCAACTTTTATTTTGTTTCATGAACTTTTTCCCAACTTACTGTTTCTATGCCCCTTCTGCATAGATTCCTCATTCCTTATATATGAAAGCATTTTTTCATATTTTGACGAGTGATGAGTAAGAAAAATTTCATAAGGTTGGGAAGCTAGAAAAGAAAACATCTATGAAGGTCGATCCATCATTACAGTCAGGCTGCACGAAAAGTTGTTCAGCTTCTCAACCTCAAGAGGGATGAGCAAAAGAGTACCCCCTCTACCCTCTGCTACCCGTCTTCTCCGTTTGTTAGCGAGGGAAATATTCTGTAGGACGTGTGACAAGTTACAGCGACTGATAGGTTCCTCCTTTTATCATTTACTAATAAACACGACCGTCGAAAATTACGGTATTCGTTAGGTAACTTAACGCTTTGACTGCGGCGGGATCCATTTTAGGTCACAGAGGGAGTTTTCATTATTCTGCTGACCAACCATGCAGTAGTCACAAACTCACTTTTAAAAATATTTAATCAGAATTTAATGAAATACGATCTACTCAGTCTTGGGAATTTTCAACATTGCTTTCTACAACTGACCATAAAATTGAATTTAATAAAATCTTAAGCTCTACCTCCCGCAGTCAAAATGTTAAATAAGTCTTGCAGATGTGGATGACAAACAAATATATCCATCCCAATAGTACCCGCGATTAAAATATTCTTGTACTTGTGCACTGGTGAAACTCGTATCACAGATACGGTCATTGAGCGTCCTTGTGAGCGTCACAGAGAGACGGAAGAAGCGGACACCAAACAAATAAACTCACCAAGGGTATCATTAGGTAAGATTGTAATGCAGTATATATCAATACAGTATATTGGAATACAGTACATTTCAATACAGTATATTGGAATACAGTACATTTCAATACAGTATATTGGAATACAGTGCATTTCAATACAGTATATTGGAATACAGTATAGCTCAATACAGTAAATTGGAATACAGTAAATTGTAATATGCAAGACAGTATATTGTATTTTGCAATACCCCGCCACGGTAGAGGAAACAAGGTAGGGTCATTTCTATGGAGGAAATAATACTTTTTCTTGTTCGGGTAGCCAATAGAAAGGCTTTATTTCAAACAAATTTTATGACGTCACCAAACCGCAGTGTCGTTAGGCCAATAGTGGAGACGGATTTGGGAGTAGCAGTGCTACCAGAAGCAATTTGAACGCTGCTATTGGTTCGTGGCCGTGACGTCAGCAAACCCACGCAATCGACGAAAAAAAGACTTGTTTGACCCTACCTTGTTTCCTCTACCGTGTACCCCGCCGAACTCGGTATCCACGATACGGACTCGAGTATACAAGGCTCTGGATCTCTCTAACTTTTTAAAGTGGCTCATTATAGTGCACTTGTACAGCGAAAATGAGTGTATTAATTTACCGGTGAACTGAAACCAAGACCGCCAGTGCTAATTTCTTCTTATCTGTTCTTAAGAGCGTGACACAAAAAATATAAATATATATGAACACACGGCAGTCACTCTTAGTAGTAGATGTGTATAAGAGTATATTCTGTGGTTGGTAAATATATTTATTCGCAAGTACCTCCTCAGGGGGATAAAACCATTGTATTTATGGGAATTAGCACTCCCTGGAGGAAATGAGTGAGGGCCCGAGCTGAGAGCTAGGTAGGCCTTCTTTTTGTTGAAATGAAATGTTTTTTATTGTGAGAAGGACCACCTTTTTTTGGTTCACTGCTGTCCTGTTTTTCAGCACCTACTACATAATTTTTCAATCATCTGGTTTCGTGAACTTCTTTCTCAACTGTTTCTATGCCCCTTCTGTGTAGATTCCCCTTTCCTTTTTCTCCATTCGAAATGGTGCCTTCTTCCCTCCTCTCTTCGATGCGCTCTTATTTTTAACGGTTAGGGAGACTTAAACTAGCTTAAACTTAAACTAGGTCACTTCGCAGGAAATGTGTTAATACGTCGACTACGTTTGTGCGGTTATCAACTGTCGGTTCGGTTAGGTTGTGAGTGGCCGAATTAAACAACGGACTTTACTGCTCAAATCCATTCTTATCCTTTCTAAAAACTGGGGAAATGCAACTACGATCATATTTTACCTCGTGAGGTAAATCCATTTGAAGAAAGTAGTGAAATAAATGAAATGCTATTCATTTATGCCGGTGTGCCAATGAGCAACTGGTGTGCATGTGTCCCAATATGTAGTCCACGTGTTGACTCGGCACGAATGAGTGGGAAAATGGAAGAAATCAGACAAATATTTACTGGGCGAAAATATTTACTGAACATAATTTTTTTTACTTGAATCGAAGACAAAATAACAGAATTCAATACAATAGTAAACTGGAGATGTTATGTACATTGAAGAATATTGAACAGCACAGTAACAGTACGCCAAATAAACCGAAAAATAGCAAAAATAACAGTCTGTTGTGATAACAGGAAATTAAATAACAGTAAAATCGGTTATTAGAACCGTAATCGTTACGCGTAATATGCTTTATGAACACCTTAACTAAACCTGGCCTGAGACGGGCGTTATTTTGGTGACTATGTCGGTAGGGAGTTGTTTAGTTCTCCTGAACTGACTTGCAGGCACTGGCAAGGTTGACAGGCTGCAGGTACAGGCAAGGCCGCAGGTACTGGCAAGGTTGACAGGCTGCAGGTACAGGCAAGGCCGCAGGTACTGGCAAGGTTGACAGGCTGCAGGTACAGGCAAGGCCGCAGGTACTGGCAAGGTTGACAGGCTGCAGGTACAGGCTACCGACCGCAAGGCTACCCTGCCTCAGGTCGGCCAGGAGGCACCCGCTGGAACAGGTTGTCCAGGCCTCCAGTCTGCCAGCGGCGTCCGTAGGGGGAGGGTGTGTTGCGTCGTCGCTCCTCACCAACACTTACTAGTTTCCCCTCACACTTACTTGACTATTGCAGAATTGTGGTTTACTGGTGCACGGTGGTGTGTGTGACGTTGCAAAACCCCGCTTTTTGAGCCCCGTGAACGGTGGGCCCAAAACGGTGCCTCGAACTGCCTCAGGCAGTGGCGCGGGCGCAACTCCGTTGGAATATTTCTTATCGCTAACCTAAATGAAAAAAAGTTTTGCCAGATAATGGCTCTTGCATTTGGTGCTGTCACCTACTCTAGTCTTTTTAATTATCACGGTGTTTCTGCGGGAACTGTTGTTATAATTTTTTTGTGGAATCCCCTGGTTGTTTTCACAGGAATTTATTTTGTGTGAATCTTATAATTGTTTTAAGTGAATCGCATTTTTATTGCGTGAAATTCATGTATTTTATGAGGCGAGTCACGTCTATGGGCCGTGAGGACGTGATGAATTTCTATGATTACTTGCAGACTAGCATAATTCTGTTATGCTAGTTAACAATAGTTTTTGGGCTTCAAAGACCATTTTAACTACGGGAAATTTTGTGGAATATTTATAGGCCTACTAGGGAAATTTTAAATTGATTTAATGTTAAATGTACGTCGAATTTGTAAAATTTGAGGATACATTATTTTATTGCCATTTATGTAAATTTTGGATTTATGAAATTATTCAAACGTAATAGGAACGTGGAATTTTGTGGACGTTTGAATTTGTAAAATAATCCGGGAATTATTTTGTACGGAATTTTATAGACGTTTAAATTTATGGAATTATACAGACGTAATGGGCTTATGGGTGTTAAAAGTTGTGGAATCAAATGCTACATTTATTTTAATGGGTTTTAAATTTATGGAGCCATCCAACGTAATGAGGCGATATTCGGACATAACTGGTATGTAAAATTTCGTGGCTGTTTTGACTTGTGGAATTGAATAGGGGAATAAAATATACATATAAAATGTATAGAAATTTTTACTTATGAATAGAGTTTATACAGAGTTTCATGGTCGTTTCGAAACAGCAGTATGCCACGCTCCCCGCGTGTTGGGCCACTGGTGCACGATTCGTTAACCTGCTCATTCATGTACCGGTACAAATGAATGACATATCATCTGTTTCACGACCTTTTTAAGAAATAACTTTTATCTTACGAGGTGAAATGTTACCGTGCAATTGCATTCTCATGTTTCTTAGGAAGGATCAAAATGTATTCGAGCAGTAAAGTCGATTTCTCAATTCTGCTTCTTACAACTTATTCAACTGTCAACAACCGCGCAAACGAGGTGAAAATACGAGTATTGAGATAAAAAGGCCCAAATCTACGCTAGAAAATTTCAATTGGTTATCACATACTCCAGCTCTGTTTCTAAAATTCAACATAGCTTATAAATTCTTTGTTGTTTCTAAAATATAATGCATCTTATGAATTGTTAGCTGTTTCTAAAATTCAACATAGCCGATAATTTATTTGTGGTTTAATCCAACTTTCAGTTGTGCTACTTTTGGCAGAGTTTGTTAAATTTAGCGTTTAAATTTACCTTCATATGTTTGCACCGAAGCCCTGGTAATTTGTGAGTGTTCGGCTTCAGTAGACATTCACACAGCGACTTGATGTTAAGTTTCGAAAGTGGTTTGTGTAATTTTGTGCAGTGTGCTGGATCAGTTCGTTTGTATTTTTAAAAACCGGAAGAAAGTATTTTCCTTCAGAAATTCATGTTAACAAAAAGTTTTACTTGCACAACGTGTGTGAAAATTGCAAAATTTAGAAATATTCTCGAGTGAACAACAGGCAGAAAAACACCGGTAATGTGCAGGGATTTTCTATCATTTATATCAAAAAGTGTGAAAATTTTATCTCTTCATCTGCCCTGTTTTCATATCACGTATTCTGTTTAGTACATCAAGTTGCCCGCAGTGTAATATAAAGATACTAAAACAGTTGCTTCTGAGAAGAAGATACAAATTCCAATAAACTAAAACCGTTGCTTCTGAAAGAAAAATATTAGATCCAGAAAACTAACGCAACAGCCCCTGAAAAAAATAAGGCCAAAGAACAAAAAAAAGCGCGATGTCGGTTTAAATTTGAGAGAAAGAAGTTGAGCGGCGGCTATGGGGAATATGCGAGTCCCCATTGGGTGGTGCACTGCTTCGTTTTTTCTCCTGGGGACGGAATTAGCGACAGCAACAATGGAAGACGCGAGCTCGTGTTCGTGCATCGGCATCGCCACCGCAGCGGCCGTTATCGCCGCGGTGCTATGTCTGGCGGTCGTGGGGGCCATCGTTTTCCTCAGGCGCCGACGAGCTGGTGAGTAGCTTGTGGTTTTCTCGCTAATAAGGAAGGAAAATTGTAAATAAGAAATATTGTGCAATGTAAAATCCCAATTTTCTAATTAAGAATATTGATGTATGAATAAAAATGAATCTAACGAGCATGTGAACGGCTTTAAAGTTAGTCTCAAATATTCAAATCAATGAAAAAATGCATAAATTAATTTAAATATGACGGGCCGGTGAGCAGCTGTGAATTTCTCGATGAGGAAATAAATGAAAATAAATTATCATAAATCTAACGTACGTGCCTGAATGGTTTTAACTTCCATACAAAAGGAAATGAATGAGCAAATTATTAAATGTATACATCGATAAATTTTGGCCTAGCCAGATTTCGTGTATTTCCTCTGATTTTGTGTAAAAAGTTTCCAATGTATTCTGTTTTATATAATTAATAGTAACATTTCAGAGTGTTTTGTTGCGTTGGCGTTACGTTTCAGTTGTGTTTCCGCGTTGTGAATTTGGTGTGCATCGTTTTTCGGATTTTCTCAATTTTTCTATTTTTTTCACCATCTTTCATATCTTTTATAGTTGTTGATTATTTTTCCTATCTTTTATAGCTGTTGATTATTTTGTATAAATTTTATAGTTGTTGATTATTTTTTAAATATTTTATAGTAGTTGATTATTTTTCATATCTTTTATAGTTGTTGATTAGTTGATCATTTTTCATTTCTTTTATAGTTGTTGATTAGTTGATTATTCTTCATATCTTTTATAGTCATTTATTATCTTTCAAATGATTCGAACATCATCATGTTGTTATCGAAGGCAAGAATGTGAAAACGACCGCAAAATACACAGATTTCATCTATTTTCGACGAAAAAAGTTTAAATTTAGCCCCAAACACGGAAGGTTAATGAAGCGCATTTAGCAGCCCTGCAATGTTGTCAATTCTATTTGCACGAAAACTCAAAGATAAAAATTTTAGTCAGAATATCTGGAACCAAAAAGAAGCGTAGCCAAGTTAACCGCAAAACCTTTACCTCCATCTGTACCGCCTCGACGACATGAAAGGTTTGAAAATCTGGATCGACTTGTGCAAAAATTTGCGTCAATTCCGTGTTCTTCGTTCAACTGAAGATTAATTCTTTCTGCTGCTTCTGCTCATATTGAAGCCATCCAGCAGTTTTTGCTATTTCAGATCGAATAATTTCTGTCTTAAGTTTACATGTTCCATTCCAGGCTCGAAAAGTCCGTTCCAGGTTTTCGTATTTAATTACATGTCCAAAATTTCCGTTCCATACTTTCTTATTCAATTCCAGACTCAGAATTTTCATCCTACGATTCCCTTTTCAATTCCAGGCGTAGAATTTTCGTTCCAAGTTGCTTATCAAAATTCCAGGGTAGAATTTCCGTTTCAAGTTGCTTATCAAAATTCCAGGGTAGAATTTCCGTTTAAAGTTTCCTTTCCAACTTCAGGCACAGAATAACCATTCCAAACTCAGAAATACCGTTCCAAGTTTCATGTTGAGTTCTAAGATAAGAATTAGAGTTCAGGGCGTTCATAAGCATCTCCGGGGCCACGCAAAATAAATAGAACCTTTCTGCAATGGTTCTCAGGGAAAGCGATTTTACCGTTTGTTTTTAGAGAATGTCTTTCCCTCTTCATTGGAATTGCTTTTGCGTTGCGTTTAGGGATTATCTTTTCTTCATAGTGGCGGATAAAAAAACGATTGAAGGCAATTTTGCGTTGCGTTTAGAGATTATCTTTCCTTCGATGAAGCCGATAAGAAACCACTGGAATTACTTTGGTGTTAAATTTCAAGGAATATCTTTCTTTTCTCTGAGCTGTTGAGGAACAATTCGAAGCCTATCGCAGAATTTTTAAAATATTTACCCTGTCGTCATTACAGGGAGCACAAGTTTAATTCGAAGAATTGAGTTGTTTGAAAATACAGGGCAGAGCGCAGGACTGAAAGCACACATGCTGGGTTTTGTTGGGGTTGTGCGCGTGTGATCGCAGATCTCAGGATGGACAGATTTTGGGATGGACAGACTTCGGGATGGACAGACTTCGGGATGGACAGACTTTGGGATGGACAGATTTTGGGATGGACAGATTTTGGGATGGACAGACTTTGGGATGGACAGACTTTGGGATGGACAGATTTTGGGATGGACAGATTTTGAAATGGACAGATTTTGGGGTGGACAGATTTTGGGATGGACAGATTTTGGGATGGACAGATTTTGGGATGGACAGATTTTGGGGTGGACAGATTTTGGGGTGGACAGATTTTGGGGTGGACGGATCTCGGGATGGACGGATCTCGGGATGGACAGATTTCGGGATGGACTGATCTCGGGATGGACTGATATCAGGATGGACTGATATCAGGATGGACTGATATCAGGATGGACTGATATCAGGATGGACTGATATCAGGATGGACTGATATCAGGATGGACTGATATCAGGATGGACTGATATCAGGATGGACTGAGATCAGGATGGACTGAGATCAGGATGGACTGAGATCAGGATGGACTGAGATCAGGATGGACTGAGATCAGGATGGACTGAGATCAGGATGGACTGACATCAGGATGGACTGACATCAGGATGGACTGACATCAGGATGGACTGACATCAGGATGG
>JACJUY010010755.1:9646-25124 GCA_014220935.1 Platorchestia sp. MABIK
AAGGTTGGCTAAATACCCAAAAGTGGTGACTTTGTACAAGTTGCCTAAATAACAACTTGACTTTAGAAATCTTAGACCACAAAATGGCTGGTGACTCCACTAGACAAGGAATGCAACATGCAAAAATGAGCCGGCCGATCCTGCAACTTTCTCCAAACGATTGAGGCACAAGGCACGATGAAAATATAAATCCTAATTTAGTTGAACCGAAAATGTATAAAAAAGCTACCACAACAATAACACTGTTCACAAACAAGAAGAATATCTAAGTCTCACCAACAGGAGCTTGTACCAAACACCACAACGCTTTGAAACTTGATTCAAATGACACAGTCAGAGTTAAGGTTCCGACGGTGTTGCCAATATGGGGCGTCGACAGAAAACTGTATTACAGTGAGATAATTTTCGGGTAATATTTTTAATAGATTTAAGGGTTTTAATACCCAAAATTAGTGATGATAATTTGTGAAATGTATGTGTTTTTCGAATTAGCTTCTCCCATTCCGAATTTAATAATTTGTGAAATTCAAGCTCGTCTGTGTGCTAAGCGTACACTACAGTGTGATGCGTCAGTGTGAAAAATTGTTCAAAATCCCGATTGTCACCCTCATAGTCATAAACGCAAAATAAATCAAATCGGTTCCTTTTACTTCTAACATCAATTCCTCACGCTCGGATCACTAGCTCTCATGTTCTTAAGCTCATATTTTCAATACGAGTACGCACTAACTAGAGGGTTTTCAGCAATGCGTCACATGAATTATGTTTTCTTAGTCACTTGTATTTAAATGCATTACCAAAATCTGACTACCACAACGAAGAGGAACGCATTTTTTCGTGCTTTTCTTCAAATCCTGTTCCAAGAATCATCATGGGTTTTACGATAACCATGTATAAATAGCAATTAAGGGTCTAAATCATTTGTTTCAACACTTAAGATGGGTATTACAATAACCATGTATGAATAGCAATTAAGGGTCTCTATGCTCAGGTATTTGAATGCGTTTTTCGCTTTTATTTTCAATACATGCGCGCACTAATGAAATAGTTTTTCAAATGAGCGTCGCGAGGATCGTGTTCTCTTAGTTACTTATATTTAAATGCACTGTAAAAATAGATCAGGCAAGGAAGGGAACTCATTTTTGTTGTGCTTTTCTGTCAATCATTTTTATTTCAAAATTATACACTGGTATCACGATACTAATGTGTTATTTTCAGCTAAGGATGTTAAGGTTAAGGTGTTTTAAAAACCAATGTATCAACATTTCATGTTTGTACTTTATTGGAAATAAAATGTTTTTCTTTTTCTTTCCTTTTTTTCTAGCGCCAGCGCAAGACTCTCCGAGACGCCCCTGCAGGGGCGGTCCCTTTGAATGAATTTTTCCACGTAGAATTTGCAGCAGCAGCAGCTACGGAGAAATCCTCATATGTAAGTTCCATTACTCTGTAGTGTACGCTTAGCACACATACGAGCTTGAATTTCACAAATTATTAAATTCGGAATGGGAGAAGCTAATTCGAAGAACACATACATTTCACAAATTATCATCACTAATTTTGGTTATTAAAACCCTTAAATCTATTAAAAAATGTATCCGAAAATGTTTTCACCAAGCTGTAATTTCTAACGTCGCTCTCGTGGGGCAACAGCTGCGAGAACCTTAAGCGTCTGGCGACTCAATCAAACGATATAGCATAACAGTGCGTCAGGCCGCGTTCGTGCTCCTGCTGGTGAGACTTGGATGTTCTTCTTGTCTGTGAACGGTGTTATTGTTGTGGTAGTTTTTTATACATTTTCGGTTTAACTAAGTTAGGATATATATTATTCATTGTGCCTTGTGCTCCAATCGTTTAAAGAGAGTCGCAAGATCGGCCGATTCATCTTGCATGTCGCATTCCTTGTCTAGTGGAATCACCAGCCATTTTGTGCTCCAAGATCTCTAAAGTCAAGTTGTTATGTAGGCAACTTGTACAAAGTCACGAAACTTTTGGGAATTTAGCCCAACTTTGTAGAATGCAAACCTAATTGTTATTAACAAAAAAGTCTTGAATTAATTTATAACCAGAGATGTTCTAACTAAGCTCGCTGGTTACTCAACTTTTGCATTGTCGTTGAATCTAATTTTCATAATTACAGAGATTCAATAATTAAGTAATGACATAGACTTCCTGGCCAAGCTCAACTGATCGCTAACTTGTGTAATGTTTTTAATTATGTATCATAGGGTATTTTGTGAACTTATGTGTGATTTTTCCACTGCATTCAAATTAAATTTCATTTGTAGCCGCAACGTATGCCAAGACACAACCTATAGGTCGCTATTGTGTGATTTTGACTCAGACATGCTGTGGAGGATTTGAGGTTGTGAGTGAGGTCTGGAATTTACACAATGAATGTCTCAATGGCGTCCCTCACAAAGTGTTGAATAAATTGTTCTGTGAGATTGTAAATATAATCTAGAGTGGACACACTGGATTAGGCACATTCATAACGTTGCTTTATCACAAAAATGCTGAGTAAATTAATTTTAGGCTCATAAACATAACGGCACATTTAATGCATTTCCAACCTTAATTCTCTGTGTGCCATGCTATAAATCCCAGTACTAGATTCCCCTTTACCAACTAGTTTTTAGGAGATATAGCCCGCTCAAATATAAGTTACGTTTTCTCTGCTGGTGTGCCACGTTATAAATGTTAGTATTAATAATTTTAGGTATTATTCTCACTTAGTTGTATGTGAAATTGCCAACTCAAACATAAATTAGAATTCTCTGTGCGTGTTGGGTTGTAAATGCCTTACTAGGATACTTACTACTACTAGTCTTATTTTTATTTAATATAGTTAATTAAACCTTCAGTTACCCAACTGACAGCCGGTTTGCGATGCCGGGTAGAATTTAGACTAAGAAATTATAAAGCGTTTGGGATTTTGGCATTCCAGCTGTGTAAATTATTTAGAGCCAAATTAGGTTTAGCTTGCTTAAGTACCGCTGCCCAACTGACAACCAGTTGGGAAGCAGATTAATTTAACCACAGCTTCATGCTGAGTAGACCAAGGTTACCACTCCTTGTAACCTAATAAAAGGCCTCAATATTTCATAAATTGCCCATGCTCTTTTGCTGAGCTGCAAAGTAGATTCAACCACCTAAATCTTAGCCAAAGCTCACTGCTAGTGATTGTAAAGGTTCCTACCTGTAGAACATTTGTTCAGTCGGTCTCCAAACACCTATGTCAAGGTGCTAAATTCTCTCAGATCTGCGCTCGGACGCCAGAGTTGCAGGCTGATTTTTATGTTGGAGACTAACTTGTTCAGGGTTCTTCCTGTTAAGACGGGGAAGTGACGGCCTTGCATGTGAATAAGAATGCGCTCTCTAACCTGTGCCATTTAATCCAGTTTACCGTTCCCGCACAGGAGATCTACAGACAACGGACCACTAACACTTACCACCACGGTACACATACGTTCAGCTACTCTGAACGTAACAACTGACCACACGGTCCTTCAAAAACTCTGCACCCATACATGAGTACTGCCTCCTTCGCAATTACAAACCAATTTCTTGGTTACAAACTAACATCACGATTCTCCTTAATTCCTGCACCTGGGCATCCTTTGAACCCACACTTATCAACACACCTCGGTTGGACTTCTACGCCCAGGTTCGACCACAGGGATTCCTCATCGTGAAGAGCCAAGACCAGCAACCACTTGACGGCTTTTAAATATATGAACAGGCGAGAAATATCTAGCGTCTTCTCCTACTCATTATCCTTCGTTCGATCGACTGCGGGTAACCCGAGTACTTGACCAACGTGGCGAGATCCAGCCACGCGAGCCTCACTCCTTCTGAGAATAACGGCCACCTTTTTATCGCGCATACTATGTTGCCCTCAGCCAATTTTTAGTTTGTAATTGATGCCTTCACGGGCGTCTGGTGACCTTGCCAAGTCTTTCGAATACCTTAAACTCTCATTACTTCAATAAGATCAATTACGTAAAAGTTCTGGAAATCCGCTGTGGGTCCAAACTTCACAACTCTATTGAGCTAAAATAAATTCGTACTTATTTTCTCAATTAGCATCAGCAATCATACCAATAATAGGCTCGGAAATGAGCATTCTACATAGTTATTTGGAATTTCCAACCATATACTGCATGGCGGATTTGTCCTTAAATCCAATTCCAGGTTTTTCTATCCAGTTCAGGTGCAGGGGACATCATTTTGTTATTACCAGAATCGTCAACGCAATGACAACAATGAAGATGAAGGAGATTATGAAGAAAATGAAGGCTCAGACGACGACTTTAACGAACACAGGTCGTCCGAAAATGATTTCGCGAGTAACGACGCCAATGAGAATGAAGGAGTTGTGGAAAATTCTTCCCACATGCTCCTCGTATTGCCTTTGGAGGCAGAACCATGCGTCACTTTCGCCCTGTCATTTGTTGCCGCGGAGCGTGAGCTGAGCAGAGGTATGGTGGGCAGATGATTTTTTAGCATAAGGGAGATTCGGCATTTGACACTTTTACTGGAGCAGCAGCAGTCTTAGCAGCACCTGGAGGGCGCGAGTTATTACCACCTACTTAGTCACGTAGCCATGAGGTTATGTGCTACTTCTCCTCGCTTACTTTTCTATTTTTGTGTTTAAGTTTGTATGCGTGTGTTGTGAAATTCGTTATTTTTATTTTTGAATATTATCTCGGTGTTCAGGTTTTTAGGAATTAAATCTTAATTAAATGGCTAATGGCCTGTAAGCTTCTTCGAAGGGAGAACTAAACCAATTAACTCGCTTCTTATGAAGTTTAAACCTGTTTGCTATATGTGAACTCCTGGGATTTAAAGGAAACTGTAATGGTTTCTTCTAGAGTTCATCTAGCCAACGTTAAATAGCCCTAAGGGCTTATTTCATCTCCCTTCTATAAATTAACTTACTAACTACCTACCTACTATAAACTACTTACCTGATTACGTAATTAATTTTGCCTGAACACCGTTCTACCACTATTTCCACCTTTTTTATTTAACAACCTCTCAAAGTGGCTTACCGACCCACCGAGCGGAAATTAACTTGGGTGAGAGCTCATTATTTGTGATAATGAATTTAGTGATTTGAAATATTCGATCTCTACTTCGCCGTAGCGGCGACCCAAGTTAATTCATATTGTTTGTTCCGCTCCCAGTATATTCTGCTGCTGGTAACGCTACCGCTACGCACCCTGGGAGGCTGCGGTCAGTTGCTCCACCTTAATGCTGCCTCGAGGTTTTCGTCCGGACTCGTGTGCGATTCAGGGATTAGCTGACGCTACTGTGGGGTGCGTTCTGGTAGCAAAATGTCTTATATTCGTGCGCAATTTTTGAGTTCCTAACTTTCTATGGTGTTTCTTCATTTTACTTAACGAATTATTTTGTTCTTCCAGGAAGCTGACCAGGCCAGTTCCTGCTGCTCCTTCTAATCGCGACTACTGCTATTAACCTACAACTGCGGTTGCAGCATTTCCTGCTGCTCTTGTAACCGCGTTTACCTATTTCGCCACAACTGCGGCTGCAGCAGTTGCTGCTTAACAAGTGTATTTTAACCCATCGAGCACCCGTGTCAGCTATGCCATTTTTTGAGTTAAAGCGAAATTTTTTTTAAAAGCGCTCTTTGCGCTAATCTTTGTAATAACTCACAAAGTAAATAATAAATTTATATTCCTCTTTTTAAAAGTAACCAACTGTATTTGGCCTTTACACCTCTTGAAAACTTCGTTGTATTTGGCCTTTACGGCTCTTTAAAACTACGTTGTATTAGGCCTTTGCGGCTATTTCAAAATCGTTCAATAAAAGTGAATGAAACCTTCTTTATTCGGTTTTTAAATACTCCTGCAAGTGTGAATATCTTACAGAGTCTATGAAGAAAATAAAGGCTCAGAGACTTTAACGAAGACAGGTTGTTCGAAAATGATGAACGAAACTACGACACAACGACAGATGACTTCTTTATGGAATGACAACTAGCAGCGCAAGAAAGAACTGTTGAAGATAATTTCGAGAGCTTCATGCGAGCAAAGAAGAATCGGATTTATCGTCTGAAAAAACGGTTTGCTGTAATGCTGAACGGTTGCAATAATAAGCATATTTTTGAACGAGGACATGAAAGGCACATTGCTCTGTTGAAAGGCATAGAAAATGTCTGAGATTTGACAGTGCTGTGAATTTTGGATACAAATTTAATCTTATTTCATGTCTAGTTGAAAGGGGCTTCAAATAATGTTCATGTTACCTTTACTTCACAAGAGAATTAAAATATCTGCGTTCCTTTTTTGCTAAGAACTTTTACCCCATGTTTTTCATTGAAAACACATTTCGTAGTAAAATCGAATCCCTTAGAAATAAAAAAATTCCAGTCGCAAGTGATAGGAAAACGGTAGTTTATTTCACTCTCCCCTTCATTTCACGATCGCAAAATATAAAAAATTCCTGTGAAATTCGTGATTTATGTAATAAGTTCTATCCGCAAATTGACATACGCATTACTTTCCGCAATTTTTTGAACGTTGGCAGTTTTTCCGGTACGGCGATAGGATGCCCACTTTGTTGCGTAGCTGCGTGGTTTATAGATATTCGTATGGCCAGTGTGGGGCCACTTATTATGGTGAGACTGCTCGCTATTTTGCAACACGCATTGCTGAGCACAAGTCCGTACGGGAAATAGAGTGTCAAACCCATTGCACAGCAGTATAAGAGATCACGCATTAGAATCTGACCATCCAATTGAAACTGATAATTTTAAAATAGTCTCAACTGGTGATAAACATAGCCTTAAGTTACTAGAAATTGTCCTAATTCATCAACTTAAGCCAAGTCTCAATGATATGTTATCTTCTGCCCCTCTAAATATCTTGTCCTAAAAATGTTTTTTCCATTTAATTTACAATTTGTATTCATGTTCTGTGTTTACCATGTTTTAATTTAATTTTCAAGATATTGAAGATGGGTATGGAAATGCTCGAAATCTCTATTTTTAAACTACATCGTGAGATTTTTATGAAAGATGTTCTTCCCCGCCTTAGTTTTACTATTTTTGTGTAAATTACGTTTTCCCAAGAATAAGTCTAGTATGAGGAAACTTGGACAAATGATGAAGAAAAGAGAGAAAATTTCTCAGGATGACGAATCGGACCCACAGTTAACCATCGAGAGCTTAAAAGCCTTCAACAAGGCCGACAACAAAATTATCCCCGGTTTTGTGCAAAAAACGATCCGATAAACTCCAAAATTAAAACTTCAAACAGAAGAAGAGCTCCGCAAGCTTGCTAGAAGCCCAGATGCCACTCTTCATTTGGATTGCACTGGTGGCAGCGTGCAAGGTTACAAATCCAACAATTACCTGTATCATGCGGTAGTTTATCAACCACGAAAAGGCACTCCGCCATTAACAGCAATCTTTATGATATCTCAAAAAAATTCTACAAGGTGCATCGAAGATATGCTTGCAAACCTCGTACAAAACCATAGGGAAGTAAATGGTAAAGAGTTCACTCCGAAGTTCATAGTAGTCGACCATAGTTTCGCGCACTCGCACGGTATTGTAGCTGCATTTAAATTAGGCGATCTACCAACATATCTTGACAGACTGTGGATGAGTCCCGATGAGGCAGAGCTGAATTACGCAGACGGAAACCTTCCCAAAGCTCACTTTATGAAAACTATTGCTGAGAAATGCAAAAAACATTTTCGAGAAATGAAGCCTAAAGAGCGCAGTGTAATTAAGCAGTATTTGGCCGATTTGGCAGAAGCGCCATCAAAAGAAGATATCTACGCAGTTTCAGGAACCTACGTAAACTAGGGCTGAGGCCTTTCATTGGAGAGAAAATTAAACCTCTCATGACCAGTGATGTTTGCATTGACGCTGACACTAACGATTTCGAGCCTACGAACGCACTGATAGTAGAAGAAACCGGAAGATGCCGCGACAAGTGTGCAGTGGGTCAGAAATTCGTAGCTGTCGCAGAAGACGTTAGGAAAAACCGGACATATGAAGAAACAATAGGTAATCCTTCTATTCACCTCAGATGATGTAGGACGTATTGGCATTTTGTAAGACATTTACGCCACTCTGATGTGGAGTGCATGGTGGAACAAAGACTTGTGGATTAGTAGAAGGCTGGCCAAGATTGTGAAGAAGGATATGCTAAAAGGAAAGTGAACTTCACTCTCGAACTTCATTCGCACTATGTACTCATAAACGAAGGGTAGAATGAAAGAAGCATCACTCGATTACAAGATACACAAGAAGAAGGCAGGGAATGAAAGCGAAGAGCAGTATGTAGAGCGCTGGTCGAAAAAACAAAGAAATCAAAAGCAATCTTTGCCAGCAATCTAGAATTTTGCTCGAGCTAAATTTAATAAAATACTGCATGGTCGATCTCAAGATGGTGCTAACACGAGCGAAATGAAATTGAAAAGTGTTCATGACATTTTGAAACTGAAAAAAATTTGTGTTGGATCCCTTTCGATGTCTCCCAAAAAGAATATCTCAAAAAAGTGAAATTCTCCAATGACAGGCATCAATTAAGCATTGTACAATACCTGGCCCTTGAATTCTCTCTTGAAAACCAAAGTAAAAGCATTACAGAAAATCAAGCTTCCGATACCTGTCTTAGCATTCAGCATGAAATCATTGCAATAGACCTTACCTCCGAGTCTCCTGTTGGGAACAAAAAGGAAAGAAAAACATCTATCATCAAGTCTCAATCCTCTTCGGATAATCAAAATGAAAGCAATACATAGGACCTCATTTGTGTAGGGAATTCTGAATCGGAAGACAGAAGTACTTCTAGCAGGAAAATGTGGCTCAAAGATTTCAACCTGACAACTGAAAACAAAGAAAATTTCATTCAAGCAACGCGTTGGCTTTCCAGTGACGAGATTGATGCCTTTTGTAATCTCATTCTCATGGAGTACCAACAATATAGAATTCACTCGACGCTAACAGTTTTTGAACCGAAGCCTCTGGGTTGTCAGTTGTCACACAGAGCTGTTTGTGAAAATCCTAAATACCTCGTTTTCGCAATGTGCTGTGAAGGTCAGTAAACAAGGTTACAAAAGAGGTAGTGACACCGGGAGTCATTGAATCGTCGTCACTAACGCATTGTGTCGCAACCGAACTGAAGAAGGCGTAGAGCACATCCAGTACCTGTGTTCTTAGAATTGGGCGCCAAGTCCTAATGTGTTAACATGCTTGGAAAAATTATGCACGAACGTGAAGAACATAACAAAGCAGTGATTGAGCGTCTCGGTGTACAACACCAAATGGGTGGAGCGAGTTGCGGTCCATTCTCACTGTCATTTTTGACGTCGTGGTAAATGGAGAAAACCCCGTGCCTCATCACTTATGTGAAGGAGGAAATGCGTTCCCATATAAAATATTGTTTACAAGAAAAGTGTCTAATGCCCTTCTCTTCGTTGAAGAAAGCGAAAAATTTCACTACACAAGAGAGGGAAACCATTGGACTGTACGGATCGGAAGTTATTGCCCGTCACACAATTAGCCTTGAAAAATAAATTGGATCCCTCGAATAGTGTAGATTGTTTCATGTGGAAAGTATTATTTACTTATGCAATTCCTTTAAATAAGCTAGATTAGTCAAATTATGAATCGGTATTTATATATATAGCGGAGAAACATCAAATATCTCAAGTTGCAAGTGGATCCATCAGTGTCCCGTGATTACAAACCTCTTCCCGAGCATATAAAAAAAACTTTTTGAAAATGCAAGGGAAATGTGTGACGTCATTTCGGAAATCTTTGTCATTTAGCCTGCAAAGTGTAGTTGATTATGAAATCACAATTGGGTTCATATGAAGTTTATATGCACAATTATTTAGGTATTTGTTACTTATACGTAAAATCAATCTATTTAGGTGTCTCTATTTTATCACATGTACCCATGTCCGCATATTGTAAATGTTAATACAGAGAGAATGAAAAAGTTGTTGATCGGAAACTGTAACGATTTTCCTGAAAATCCTGTTAGAAAGCTAAAAATTAACTCATTTTTACGTTCCCTAAGTCATTTTAATTTTCATCATAATTGTTTCTGTCGACTATTATGAGCAACGAAGCCGTCAGTTCAATGAAGCAGGGCGAATGTTTTTTTAGTATTTCAATTTTTCGTCCTATTTCCTGTACATAGTTTTTACATACCATTTTCTTTGACGAAAAAATTAGAGTCATGATGATAAATGCTCAGAAAATATTTAGCACTGAACCTTTCAGTAGAACTAACTCCTTATTTTGCAAGACAGATTACACTTGCTTATTGCTTTAAACGAGAGTTATCGATACCCCAGTGAGCGTAACATGTTTCTGTTTGACAAAACTGTAAACAGACGAATAAAAAAACTGAGCATAGGTTTTCTATAAAAATCATACCATCTATACGTGAGAAATTTCTGAAATTCATTGTGTTGGCTTCTTTACGTGTTTCTTGATGTGTGTGTTGTGCTCTATTTTGTAGAACTTATTTTTGGTTAACCATGTTTCACTCTCTACTCAACCAGCGTTTCGTGATAAAAATCTTACAGAAAGAGTGTAAAATTGAATGAAATGCTGGTCCTAAGTATATATGGCGTAATTTGTAACCAAACATGTTTCCGTGACATGAACTGAGGAGTCATAGACAGTTACAACTTTCTATTCTTTAGCGTGGAATGAATCAACTTTCGCAATAAAGGCACTATGTAAGGTCCAAATTTTAGCCTCATTTTTACGGCCAGCTGATTTTTAGCAGTTTTTCTATACAGTGAGGCTGGAAATACAGCCTACTCACTACACAAGAAGATACCGGATTTTTCAGTCACTAAGACAGGCATCGGAGAACAAGAAGCAGATATAAAAAAAGACACGCGATCAACTCGTCTCGGATGATGAAGAAATTATAGTTTCGTCGATGACCCGTGCTATTCCGACAAGCCCTTTCAATTAACTTTATCATACTCCACGTGTCAGTGGAGAGAATAATTGATGTTTAAATAGAACCCGATTTGAAGTTTGTAGGTGCAATAGTTCAGAAATTAGAATCCTCGCAGAATAATACTAATCGAGAAAATCGGCCGACGATTGAGGGGCCACGGGAATCTCACTCCCTGCCCCCCACGGAGGCGTAAGAAATTTTTTAACGTGCGAAATAATATTTTACTCGTCATGAGCATCAATTTGGAACTAATTTCAAGATTGTACGTCTTATGGTTCAGAAATTACTCTCCCCCGTAAGCCGCAGCGGCGAATGCCTCGCAGGCACAACGCATTCGTAAAGCGCTGTCTCACAGTGACGAGTACGAAACCCGAGTACGAGTACAGCGCTGAGGTAAAAATGAGGTTTATTGAGAAAATCGGCTGACTATTGAGAGGGTGGTAGGAAAACCTCCCTCCCTGCGCTTGGAGAAAACGTATAAGAGTTTTATTATACATGTCGGCCTACAAAATGATTTGATGTTCAAATTGGAATCAATTTAAAGTTTGTAGATGCAATAATTTAGACACTAGAATCAGCTTAAAATAATGTCTATCGAGAAAATCGGTCGACCACTGAGATGGTAGGGAAACCTCTCTCCCTGCGCCTCGAAGAAGCAAATAAGAGTTGTATTATACATGTCAGCCTGGAGAGGGATTTGATGTTTAAATTAGAATCCATTTAAAGTTTGTAAGAGCAATAATTTCGAAACTAGAATCAGCTCAAAAGGATGTCTGTCAAAAAAATCGGCCGACCATTGAGGGAGTAGGGAAACCTCTATGTCTGCGTCTTGAGGAAGCGTATAAGAGTTTTATTATGCATCTTGGTCTGGAAAATGATTTGATGTTTGAATTGGAACCAATTTGACGCTTGTAGGTGCAATAGTTTAGAAACTAGAATCAGCTCAAAACGAGACTTATCAGGAAAATCTCTCCCCGATTTAGGGGTAGAGGAATCTCGCTCCCTGCCCCCCACAGTGGCGTAAAAAACTTTTTACGTACATACAAATGTTGTACCCGTCACGAGCATCAATTTGATACTAATTTCAAGATTGTACGTCTTATAGTTCAGAAACTACCCTATTTGTAACAAGATCTGATCTTGTTTTAAGCCGCCTGTACCCCACTAGTCTCCCAAGGCCAAAAGAAAGGTAACCAGCAATTAATTTATTCAACTTCAACCCTATCAGAGGAAATGGACGGGACACTGTCAGTAATCCTATCATTTATCATATAGGTACTAGAGAGAGGGAGAGAGAACGTCGGCAACAGTCCCCTCACGTAACCTACAACAAACAGAAAAAAAACACCAATAAGACTACTGTTACAAAATAAATATAAATAATGTGACAATTTCCTATATTATGACCCACAGACGTTTAAGTGTAAAGCATCATACACACCTATGAAGGGCGTTCCAACGTGGCACGGGAGGACAAGATACCAGGGAATGCTACCGTGGGTTGGAACTTGGATTCTACTACTCGCTTAATCTACTTTGTCAGACTTAAGAATACAGCCCACTACATTTCACCTCCTTTTAGGCGAAGTTCTCCAAAGAACAAGGAAAACGCGATAACACATGGGCCAGAAAGTTTTCCTTGCCCTTAATGTACTCTATGTTGAAAGAGTAATTTTGAAATGACATAGCCCAACGTATCCGCCGACTTTTCAAATCTTTATTTTCGTTCAGCCATTTTAATGGTGCGTGATCCGTCTTTATCGTAAATTTCGGGCCGAAAAAGTAATCATGAAGCTTCTCAATGGCCCATTTGATAGCCAAGCATTCCAATTCTATTATGGCGTAGTTTCGCTCAGCTGCTCGAAGTTTTCAGCTAATGAATGCAATGCGTCGGTCTTGTCCTTCACATCGCTGCCACAGCACCGCTCCGATCTCCGTAGTTGACGCGTCAGTTTGCAACACGAAGTCTGCTTCAGGTCCTGGTATGTAAAGTGCAACGCTTTCTTCTAAAAGTTTTACAGCATTCCTGAAGCTGCCCTGCAGATCTGTAGTCCACTTAATCTGATCAGGGTAACCCTTCCTCAAATTTTCATTCAAAGGGGATATAGTCATTGCCAAGTTTTGAACAAACCTACGATAGAAGTTCACTAAGCCTAGAAACGAAAGCATGTCCCGCTTACTAATTGATCTAGGAAAATTCCTTGTGACATCTATCTTTTCGGGATCAACTGAAATTTTGTTGCATCCTACCAGAACACCTAAGAATCTTTTGTTCACAAGCAAACTTACATTTCTTCAAATTCACAGTTAATCCAGCATTCCTCAATTTCGTGAGAACTACTTTTAAATTACATAGATGTTCCTTAAAACTAGAACTATAGACTAACAAGTAGTCAACAAATCTCATAACGAAGGACCGACACTCAGTCAGAACTTTATTTATAACACGATTACACACTCCACTAGCAAGTTTAATACCAAACGGAACAACATTAAATTCATATTGACCGAAGTCCAACACGAATGACGTAAACTTATTCGAGTCTTCCGACAAAGGAATCTGTAAAAAGGCTTTCGTCAAGTCTAACTTGGTAAGGTACTTTGCACCGTACACCGTACACCGTTCTATGACACTCTCGGTATTGGGCATTGGAAAGTTATCGACGTTCACATATTTATTAAGTTTCCTATAGTCAACCGTTGTTCTTGACGATCCATTCGAATTTTTCACAATCACAACAAGTGAAGCCCATTTGCAATTGAATTTTTTATGATCCCGCATTGAAGCTATTGGTCAATTTGCGGCTTAACAGCGTCCTTCATGTGAAAAGGAATACGGTTGGGAACACTCCTCACTGGCTCCACAGAACCTGGAATGACTATCTCGTACTGCATAAAATTCACTCCTCCAGGTAAACCATCAAATGACTTCACGTTTTAGCGCAATACTTGCTCTACCGGCTTTTCTCTTCAGTAAGTAATTCGTCGTTTATATCGAAATTAACTTTTAAATAATCTTCGATATTACAGTTCTGTACCTGAACCAAGCTCACCGATTCCAAATCAGGTTCTTGCAAGCGCTCTCGAAATACCTTTAGAATATTGACATGGTACGTTCTCTCATGTTCACTCACCCTTATCACATAGTCTACTTTGTTAAGACGTCTCACACTTTCATACGGTCCATTCCACTCTGAAAGCAATTTGCTAGAACTGGTTGGGAGCAACAGAAGAACTTTTTCCCCAATTTTGAACCTACGAGCCCGCGAGCGTTTATCATAATACACTTTTTCTTTGCGCTTACTCTCAGTTTCAGTTTCATTCGACATTTCCAAAAAAGTTCTTACACGCTCTCTCAAAGCTATCACGTACTCTGTTCCTGGAATGTCTTCCTCACTACTAGGCTCCAATAAACTCTCTTCTGTCAAAAACAATGGCCCTCTAACTTTATAACCAAACAACAGTTCAAACGGAGAGAATCCGGTTGAACTCTGAGGTACTTCCCTATAGGCAAATAAGAGAGGCTGCAAATGCCTATCCCATACGCCAGGTTCGTCTGAGCATATCTTCTTGCTTTTAGGCAAATAAGAGAGGCTGCAAATGCCTATCCCATACGCCAGGTTCGTCTGAGCATATCTTCTTGCTTATGAGCACTTTGTTAAAAATTTTCGCTAGTCCCATTACATCTGGGATTATATGGAGTAGTGTTTATACCTTTCATCCTCAATAGGTTACAGAATTTTTTCATATCCCCAGACATGAATTGAGTACCTTGATCATGCAAAATTTCAGCTGGCAAACCTACTCTGCAAAAAATTTCAAGCAATGCTTCTGCGACGGTTTCACTGTCTATCCGCTTTAATGCAACAACGTCTGGATATTTCGTTGCCAAATCGATCATGACCAAGGCGAATCTATGGCCTTTAGAACTTTTGGTAGAGGACCATTGATTTCCACGGAAACCCTACTGAATGGTTTACCAATAACGGGCATTTTCACTAAAGGAACTTTGGGTGGACGATTGGACATGCATTTCTGACACAGCTCGCATGATAAGCAGTATCGTCGAATCTCCGACAAACAGCCTGGCCAAAAACATGAGCGAAAATTCGATCCGTGGTCTTTTTATACCAAGATGACCCGCGGCTAAACTATCATGACTCAACTCAATCAATCTAGCTCTCAGTTCCTTTGGCAAGACTATCTGCTTTACAATCTCGCAAGATAATTTATTCATCAATGCGTACCTGACAAGGATACCATTCTCTTTTGCATATTTAGGGTAGCTAGCTGACGTAGTTTCAGCCATCGATAAACATTTCTGTAGAGTTTCATCCCGTTCTTGCAAAGCTTTAACCTCCTGGGCATTAGTTTTCGTCAATTCAAACAATATTTAATTAGCAGAAAACTGAGTAACTGGTAACGGTACATCTTCGGCGGCACGTTGGACTGTTTTGTGGCACTATTTATAGTACGGAAATTTCATGAAATTCAGGCCGTAATATAAGGTATTT
>JACJUY010010756.1:0-13894 GCA_014220935.1 Platorchestia sp. MABIK
CGAGCATCTCGCCTGTCCCGCCTGCGAGCATCGCGCCTGTCCCGCCTGCGAGCATCTCGCCTGTCCCGCCTGCGAGCATCGCGCCTGTCCCGCCTGCGAGCATCTCGCCTGTCCTGCCTACGCTGGACGCGGGACCTGAGCAGCAGGCAACACCACCTTTGCGCAGATGGTGGCAGCGATAATGATGTTCTGGCGGCCATGCATTGCGGCTAAGCAGCCGTGTCGCCGCACAGTTAATTAGGGTAATAATTAGTAGTAATTAATATTATCAATAATAAAAATATAATAATTAATAATTCCGCAGTTTACGGCCTGGTTCCGTTTTTGTTTAGTGCTGTGATGTTGCGGTAATATCAACTTAATTTTGAAAACTACTCAGTGACTTTGTTTAATGCTATGAAGTTGCGTTAAGACTGCATCAACTTTTTATGCTAAGAAGTTGTGGTGATCCTAAATGAAACTTGATTGAGAAAATTACTCAGCGACTTTATTTAAGGCGATGAAGTTGGGGTAATATCACATAAAACTTAATTGTGGAAAACACTCAGTAACAGAAAGCATCTACGGTTGCTGCAGGCTGAATGGTATTTTTGTCATGTTTAGTTTGTAAATGCTTGGGGGTTTCGGGTGGAAAAAAAACGTCTGGCGACTCTGGGATGCAGTGAAGAGCGGCCGCAGGGCTTGAGGCTGAAGTGTTTTTTCTAACACAAATATTCTGCTTTGTCAGCCAAGTATTATGATGAGCAATAGTTTATAACTATTAGTTATAGCTAGTTAATAGGTTTTAGTTTATAAAATGCTCACATGCATTCCACTAAAGTATTTTACCTTTTACAGATAAGGACTATGTTGGACCATAGTTTATAATAATTGGTAATAGTTAGGTAATAATTAAGAGAATGTTTATTAACGTCCCGCAGACCGCAATACAGAGTGTCCCACGAGAACAATAATGAAAATAATATAATTCAATAGTTTTTGCTGCATTTTTATTCTGTTTTCACCATATTCGTCGTTGAACGCTTTTTAGCAAATGTTGTACGTTTATAAAAAATGTGGAAAAATATTCACATGAATTACTTTACTAATGGCTGCCATGAACATCCTGCGCAGGAAAGTCAAACAATACAATGTACACGCCCCTAGTTAACTTTAGTTTAAGTTTTAGGAAAATTAGCAACTTCATCTATTCACAGAAACTGATACCAATATCTAGCGTAAAAAATATGCCAATTACATAAATCCCATTAACTTAAATATCTCATAAAACTTACCTTAATAATCTCATCAAACACTCACAAAATAGTTGGTGATGAAGCGGCATTGGTCATGAATAGTAGTCAATAACCATAACGTACGACAGTATGCAGCTATCAACGAACCTCCCGCAATTGACTTTGAGGTATTCATTTGTCAGGAGACTGTGTTCGTCTGGGCCGGAATTTGCAGAAAAGGGCATCTAATTGGACCAGTGTTTTACAGAACAACGATTAAATGGAGTTGTGTGCTTAGACCTTATCAATGAACATGCAATCTCAGAGATCGAAAATATTTATGTCAATCGAGTTAATAGCGTTTGGGTACATGCTACTGGATGGTGCATACGCTCATCGTCTGATAGCTGTAAGAATGCGACTGGGAGAAATTTTCAAAAACAGCATAGTTGAATTAAATCAAGAAATTCAGGGGCCTCCATGATCTCCAGATCTAACACCGTGTGATTGTTTTTTATAGAAACACTTAAAGACGACATTACATTCTGGATACCCTCAAATTATTGAAGAATTAGAAGAAAGAATCACTAACGAATTCAATGTGCTAAAAAATTATCGACTTTTAATTTTTTTATAGATGAGATCATGAGCTCAAAAGATCACGGACAGAAATGGACGACATGTGGAACGAATTGTATCTTAAAACATATCCACAATATTTTTTGTAAAATGATTTAGTACATAGTAGTTGTAAGGATTTCTATCCCAAAGCTAAGACTAAAGTTAAATTGTGGCGTGTAGGTATTACCGTTTCTCTTTCCTGCAGAGATGTTTATGGCAGCCTTCAGTAGAGCAATTACGGGTGAATATTTTTGAAGATACTTCATCGAAACGTGTAGCATTTGTTGCAAAACGTTCAGCAAAGAATATGGTCAAACAGAATACAATGGGGGGAAAATTTTTTTAATTTTATTATTTTCATTTTGGGTTCTGTTTTTCGTGGGAAGCAACTCTTATGGTATTGTAATTACCTAAGCACCTTCGTTTTAAAAAAAATTAAACATTTAATTAATTTGCCATTTTACGCATAAACTTGATCAGAAATAAACTGCTTTTATTCATTGTTGAGAGCTTTTAATAGGAAAATTTGAACAGCGATCCAAATTTGCAATACTTGTGATAAACTAGCAACCTTCAGCCAGGATGACTCAAAAAATAAAATGAAAGGCTGGTAAGAAGCGAAAAAAGATGGGAGGAAAATATTCAGTTAAATTAGGAAGTTTTGCAAAATGTTGATCACAACCTCTCTGACGACAAAAACGTTCAATTTGTCGTGATTCGTAGAACGCGTGTCATCGTGTGATGGATGAATGAAGCAGTTCATATTGGTACTATGAGAAAAAGGTCCACACATGTAGAGTAATTCATTTTTATGGAGGACAGAAATGGTCACTGCACAGTTCTTGAGAAGTGGTTGTTGCTCATGCAAACACAATGCAAGATAAAATTCAAAAGACGAATGAACCAGTTTTTCCTTGGGGCAAGCCAATCTTTCTTAAAAGCAAGTTAATCTTTCCAAGGTGCAGGTCAATCTTTTGGGGGGGCCAGCCAATCTTTCCAAGGAGCAAGCAATCTTTCTTTTAGGGGCACGTTAATTCTTCCAAGGACCAAGCTAATCTTTTTGGGGAAAGCCAAACTTTCGTAGGAGGAAGCCAATCTATCTTAATTCAGAGCAAGCTAATCTTTCCGAGGTGAAAGCCAATCTTTTGCGGGTGACACGGCAATCCTTCTTAGGGGCACGCCAATCTTTCCAAGGAGCAAGCCAATCTTTTACGAGTGACACGGCAATCCTTCTTAGGGGCAAGCCAATCTTACCAAGGAGCAAGCCAGTCTTTCTGAAATGGGCGTCCAATTTCCCATGGTGTAACGCTGAATTTCCTACCATGTACGTAAGGTAACGTTTCGTCAAGATTTTTTCGTTTTTTTTTTGCTCTTGAAAAACCATTACTTTACACACACCGGTTGCCCTGAGTCACTAATTTTCAGCCTTTAGTGTATGATTTTATATAATTATACAGGGATATAACTGGTGATTTGTAAATCTTCTATTTTAACTCGCTATTTTGTGTATTATAAATTTTATTGGTCATTGTCTCATGTAGGACAGGGCTAAACACTCCTAATTACTCAATGACGCAGCAAATCATGAATAATGACTTGCAAATGTAAAATTAAAACATTAAATTTAGAATGATTAAGCACAATTATGATAAATTATCCTTTCACACGTAATAATGCAAAGAGATGAAAAAATATGCAACGGTGATACACTGCACAATGACACGCATACGACCGTGTGCTGCGCTAATGAGGCCGTGCGCTGCGCTAATGAGGCCGTGCGCTGCGCTAATGTGGCCGTGTGCTGCGCTAATGAGGCCGTGCGCTGCGCTAATGAGGCCGTGCGCTGCGCTAATGAGGCAGTGTGCTGCGCTAATGAGGCCGTGCGCTGCACTAATGAGGCCTTGCGGCGTACTATTGCGTTTTTGATGCAGTTTCTATGGGAGTTAATTTTAATTCATTAAGCGAGATTTGCAAGTTTTTGTGGTGTGAATTAAAGATTTAAAATTATGTATCAGCTCTAGAACACGCTTCAGTTTATGGAAAATGTCAACTAAGAGATAAAAAAATAACTCAGATAAAAATACAGCGAAAAATCTCACAGAAAATTCCATAGAAAAATATAATAAAGAACATGATGGGGAAATAAAGCAGAAAATTCAATTTTAAGGTAATTGAGAGAATGTCACAGAAATCACTGCGCAAAAGTTGTCATCACAAGCCTCCTAGAAGGTAACTTTCATGTAACTAATGGAGAAAGAAGTAGGAAGCAATTACAATATAATGTGTGATAACTCATATTCCTTTGTTTTAGATATATTGGCTTTTGCCTAAGGATTGGTGAAAAAATCGATTGCTTATTGTTACGCAGAGGTGAACAAGTGGTTTCTCTCTCATAAAGCTTCTCAGCGAATTCCAAGTAAAATAATTTTTCATTGCAATCGCATGATCTTAGCACCGGTTATTTGTACATGTAATTTTTGATCTCTCATGCACAATAAACACAGAAATTCTTTAGAGAAATACACGAAGCTACGTCTTAAAATGTCCTCAGCCTCGTAAAACCGGCGCCCTCACGTGTACTCGCGACTCCGCTTGCAGTTACGATGACAGTGACAGGATATACATCTCTGGCTCCTTTAAAGTAAGATAGTTACATCACACTGCTACGCAACGAGACAAAAAACTGCAAACGACTTGTCGAAGAAATATAAATAAATTTTGTCATACGTTTCCGAGTTTTATTGCACAGGTATCTCTGTTTTGGAACCTAATTAGCTAGGATCTGATGTTCGGAGCGTTTGTTATTATTAGTTGCACGATAAGTGGCCTCTGCATCAGGTATTCTACGGAGCGAAGGCTCTAGTATCCTGAAGCAAACCCTGCCCATAAACAAAAAAATCTCGATAGCGAAACCGGATCCCTGCTTTGAAGCGTCCTTGTGAAAAAACTCGGCTTCAACTCGGTGGTTGCGTTGAGAGCCGCTGGTGCACACGGATGGAATTTTCTTAATGCTGCTGAGCAACCAGGAATACCAAACTCAATTTCAATAAATACTTAATCAAAGCTAAATGAAGGCCCGGTAATGTCAGCTATTTTCAAAACTGCACGCTACAATTGACTTTAAATTTGAGTTCAATATTGGACTTCAGTTAAGCCCATCGCGGTCAACATGTTGGAGTGTCGCGCATGAGTTCAGTTTGGTGCAACTTTGGCGCCTGTTGGCTTGCAGGCGCTTATATCCACGCTCCCAGCACCAGCGTCATAGCTGCTAACTCACTTACAAAGCCTGGGGCCAAATTTCATGCATGCAATTCGAGTCTCCGCAGCGATACCACCAGCATCGGAAGGTCCTTTGACAACTTAGCTATACTACGCGATGTCCTTGGGAATCAAAATCTTCGAGTTTCAGCGTTTTTCGCATTTACTTGGTACGTGATGTTTTTAGAAACCCAAACCCTCAAATTTCAGCTTTTTCAAACTATTCAGAGTTAGATTTTTGTTAAGAAAAATCAGCTTTTAACGCGGCCAAATCGACAGAGGCACTTTCACTCCCGGGTGCATCAATACAACGACGTATGAAAATCCGGCTTCAGGAAACGATCGGTGCTGCTATTGCGTGAGGTCTACCCCATTATTGCATGAGATCTACCTCTAGCTAGTACTTAAGCTTGAAGTTGGGTTAGGTTAGGTTACTAATGAATATTACTTATTTCCATACATTCAACACTTCGACCGCAACGTTCGCCACCGGTGGCCACGGAAGGAATTTTCATAATGCTGCTGATCGGCCAGTAGTCGCAAACTCAATTTTCATAAATACTCAATTAAAGCTATATGAGAGCATGATCAAGTTTAAAATTGCTATTATCAAAATGACTAATTATAATTGACTTTAAATTTGAGTTGAACATTGAACTTAACTTCTACCAATTGCGGGAAAAGTGTTAATTTAGCGATAAACACATAATTTGTACATGTCAAACTGCTCCTGGGTAGGCGATGTGTGGCGGTAGACCTCACGCTATACTAGCACCAAATGATCTCAGGCATGCGTTGCCAACAGTGGGCGCGACAGGCTGCTTACATTCTTCCCGGCTGCTCGGGAATTTGATTCGCGCATTTGTATTGCATTTCAAATGTACTTTTTTCAACCACACAGGTTCCAGGTGACCACTCTCTGGGGGTAAATGCAAGGTCCTGAGCTGAAGGTTAGGTCGGACTTTATTTTGCCCGAATTGAACAGGTTTTTGTTTTATTACGAGTTATCTTTTTTCGGTTCACTGCTGTCCTGTTTTTCTTCACCTACTAATTTCTACTTCAACTTTTATCTTCTCTCACAGCCTTCTTTCTCAATTCACTGATTCTATGCACAGGAGTCTTGTATGGGAACACATCTTGTGTATAGTAGATTCCGCGTTCCCTCCTCAACTCCATGCTAAATCCTTCCTCTTTTATGAACCTATTTGTTGTGGTCAAGGAGGCTTAAACTAACTTATGTAATCTAAATCTGGTTTCAAGGAACTCATTTTTTAGCAACTGTAACTGAAAACTCATCATTTAGCAACTCTTTTACCAACTGTACCTTTGTATTATTTGATAATTTAGAGGCGGACTGTGTCAAAGCGACTTTATTTTCTCATTGGAGCTCATAATAAACAAAGCTTCAAACTTCATTGCAACGGACATGATGTTTTCGTGTCTTCTTTATGACACAAGGGCAAAGCGTCGCACTTCGGACGAGAAGGTTCCGGGTTCAGCGATGTGTATTTGCCGGAGGATGCGGCTCTTCTGGTGATCTAGAGACCAAAGAAAATGGGATTCGTGGAGCACCACCAAACCAGTGGACCTTCAAATAATGTGGTTTCGAGGAAAAAATAATAAAAACATCGTAAAATGGTGACTTCTTTATTCGCATGGGCAAATCCACATTGAAAGTTGTCATACAGCAAGTTAACTAACTAAAATTTCCCATTTTTTGAAATCACTGTGAAACGCATTTTGATTTACGCGAGAGGAAGCCAATATCGATAGTGATGTTATAACGAAAACAGTGCTAGCTATTTTTGCCCGCATGTCCATAACCGAGAGTATATAAAGCTTCGTTTCAACTCTAAACGGGATTTCTTTGTTGGTTATGAAATCATTTCTATAACTGAAACTAATGCCTCGTTTTTAATTCTCAGGGTGTTTTTTTGCTGTTCAAAATGTAGCGAAATAACAGAAAGGAAATAAGTTATAACATAAGAAGCGACTCATTTTTACAATTTTGGCTTTAAATGGCATGTTGAACGATGAGTTCCGCTTTATGTTAGAACGCGACTTGTTATTATGTAATGATATCATCACAATTATATTTCAGTACATACGTTAGTTTCACATATTTTTAGAAGTATAGCAAAAACTTAAAAGTTCAAAAATTGGAATACCTGGCATGTAATCGTATAATTAGGATGGTTTAGCACGCCACATATCTCTCAGCAAGGTCCAGAAGCAGCTGTGCTTTAATAGCTCCGACGCTGGGTTGCGCATCCTAATTAAACAGTCATTACGTAAGAGTTAGATCGAAACACCACAAATACTTAACCAAAAGGAGTACATTCAAAGCCGATGCAAAAATTCTAGGACTACGATAGAGTTTGAAGACAAATCACAGTAAATACATACATATCGAAAGTTATCCACTGAAAGCCATCGTGAGAATTTCTAGGCCTACGGTGGAATTTGAACCGGGAGTGTGATAACTACATGTTATAACGGTTGTAATCTACTGAAAGCCATCGTGAGAATTTAAGGTCGAATTTTGACACGGAACATGATAAATACGGAATCGAAAGTAATACACTCTAAGCGCTTATAAGAATCCTGGCGCTCTTTTTTAGCGCTTGATTTACACGTGGTTGGGTACTGCAGTTAGAGCTTGTTGCTACGCGGCTGCGCAGAACACGACTGCCTCTACTGCGCGGCGTTGGTATTTGAACACGGAACATGATAAATACTGAATTGAAAGTAGTACTCTTTTAAGTGATGATTTGAATTCTGACGTTCTTTTTAGCGCTTTATTTTCGCACGGCCTGGGTACTGCCATAGTTTTTGTAGCTACGCAGCGGCGGAGAACACGATTGCCTCTATGTGCTGCGCTGTGCTGGTTGGAATTCGAACACGGAATGCAATAAACACTGAATTGAGAGTACTACATTCTAAGCCATGAGAAGAATTATTCTGACGCTCGCTTTAAGCGCTTGATTATCGCATGGCCTAGGTACTGCGACAGTGCTTGTTGCTACGCGGCAGTGCAGAACACGATTGCCTCTACTGCGCAGCATTCCCACATTATCTTGTGCCTCCTTCAGATGCGGTTGCGCACTATTGACTATTGGCAGTCAGAGTGCGGTTGCGCACTTTGGACTGGTGGTTGTGCTAAATTGCTAAATGTTACGCACATGCACATTGAAATTAACGCCTCCTTTCTTAAAATAACTTCAGTGAACTCTATGATTTAGAACTTACAAAGCAAGTTTTGGCAAAAGTTATGAAACACAAAGCGTTAAATAGTATTGATGAGGAAGGATGGTTTATTGCAATCAAGCCTGATACATATCATCTTGTAGATTGGTTTTTCAAATGCCTTACACCTAACACCAGGACGCAATGACTGTTATTCCCAGTCAAGTAGGTACCCATTACCGACATTTTGGTAGAGTGGGAATTGGGGGAGTTCTCCCTTTTCCCAACGGAGATATAAAGGTTAGGGTCTTGATTTCATCAGTGGAGCATAAGGGTTATGTGAGGGTTTGACTTCTACTCATACAAGTTACCTGTCTATATCGATCGGATGTAGCTTGAGATCGTCAAGAATCGTCCGTTACGACATAAGTTTAGCGCAGTTCTACAAACAAGCTGAAAAACGCCCGAAATTGGACAATTTCCTCATGAAATCTGTCCAAGTTACAACACCGTTCTTCCAAACGCTGCAATTCTTTTTATCACTGCGGCGATGCTTTCATTTAATCGTTAATAACTAAAAGAAACTTACAAAATTTGAGCCCAACAATTATACATTAAATTTTTTGTGTCAAACAGGAAATTTAATGATACTATATGTACATGTAATTTTTAAACTCTCACACACAATATCATGGCAATTGATTTGGGAAATATACGAAGCTACGTCTTAATCTTCTTTAAATTTTGATTTAAAACTCCTATCGTCTTTCGACCACTGGTGTGACATCATTACTGTGTCACTGCGTCTAGGAGCAAGTGCACAAAAATCCCTAGGAAGCACTGGCACCAATGAACCCGTATTGTCAAAATGAAGGCATCATTTGAATGCTCTGACGGGATTAATTTTTGAAGTAATGTGCCCAACCGTGTAAAACATCTATTGGCTTAAATTCGTTTCAAGCGCAAACACAAAATTTTTTCACTACAATCAGCAAATTACGTGTGTCAAAATTTGTATAAGACAAAGCATGTGAACCGTTCAGGTTAGTAATTAATCCATGGCATAACTGGCTGCGTCTGTTTCTCTCATCTTTTGATTCTTTCTGAAACTTTATGATGAACCTAAATCAAAATAGCAGTCTTTATTGATGCAGGTTAGTCCATCAGCTCAGCATTCACGTGGCTGGCAGCGACGGCGCTGAGCAGCGGCAAAAATGCGCAAAAATGCCCACTTGACCGCAGTAGTTGACTGCAAATTGCTACATCGTTGCAAGACTGTCGTGACTCAAAGTTCATGATTTTCCAAGAGTAGCATTTCAAAGTATCTAAGTCGTATAACTTTAATAATTTGTCGCCAGGCAACAAAACTTACCATCGTGATTAGGTAAATAGGGCTCCACTTGATTGTTAAACTAACAAGACGCAGAATCAATTCAGCATTCATATAAACATTGTAACTCTATGATTGATATTTTTGAGTTATGGCAGTCTTGCAACGATGCAGCGAAATGTCCTGCGTGAAGCAGTGCAGTTTTGCGCAGCCACACGGCAGGCTTAACCGCCATTTAAGATGAGCCCAATCTAACTTTTTCACCGCCTGTATACATGTTTTTCGCCGCCTAAGCGATTTAAGCGATTAAATCGTTTAGGTGGCGAAAAATTATGTGCAAACAGGCGGTGAAAAAGTTAGACTGGGAATCGGTCACCTACCATGATGCAAACATTACTGCACTGAAGTGCACTGTTACAGCGGTAATCTGCGAGAAATGTAACTGCAGAGATCTTTAACCGAGCACTCGGAAGCAATGAACGAGGCTAAAGTTAAGTAATTTTGTAAAGTAAAATAGTTGAATAGTCAAATACGTAAATTAGATTATAGTGCCCACACTCTTCGATTTGATCCAATTCTTAAACAGTTCAATACGAGTGATATATGAAGTAGATTGTGCATCAAGACTATTATGATGGACACATTTGAGTATGGTGACTTGAGGGCCCAAATAGCATCAGCGACTTTCAGGGTATCCCGTTATCGGCTCAATTATGAGATGTACAATTATGTTAACCCTAATTCACTTAACCTAGTCTTACACGAGACTGATAAATGAGTGGGTTCACACAAGATTTTTTGGTTCGAATTAATTCGGATTATATTTACAATAGTTAACATGATCCTAATGAAATGAGCAAACAAAACGGGCCTGATGAGAGCAATATATTCTTTTCGTGACTGTAGTGTCGTTTCTTTCGGCACTACAAGAGGTATTGTAGCAGAAGCTTCAACTTCAGTTCCCTTAGCCGTAAACTAAGGAGAAGGAAAAGTAAACGCACCGCCACGTTCCTAATCTTGTACTGGTTAGATCGGTGACAGATCTTCCTTTAAACTAGTCGTGCCCGGAAGTCAAACAAAGACTTTCCGGTGCTCGTAAAGGTCGCAAAGGCAAGACATCACAAAGGACTTCCGTCTGTCAGTTCCGGCGGTATATGACGCTTTCGGCTCTGAGACATGCGAAACCTAGCGAGACAAAGACATCCGGCGGCGCTCACTTTACAAGGCACATCCTGAGATATAACAGTGACATCTTTTTGTACCGGCCATTCATTGTATTTTGGTATTTTATTTCTGAGATAGAATGATTTTTGCCTTTTTTAACTCATGATTGAGCTGGACTTTGAAACTATTTCTTGTAAATATGATTAATTACCTTGAAGTTTTCTTCGTTTTTAAGTTACTGATATGATTATTCTTTAGGGTGTTTAGTTTACTTGTGTAAGTTAGGATGAAAGAGAGAAAGAAGGACAAAGAGATGAAAGTGAAGCAGCAAGGAGAGACAATAATCATGAAATTTCTTTGACAATGCTGATAGAACATGGCGAATAAATGATCGCCTTCGAAATAAAACTAAATTAACGTAATCGATACTCTCACTTAAGTCATGTCGCTCACTAAATGAACTTTATCTTCACATCAACGTAAATTTTTTTGATTTTCTACCAGGTGGCAGTTTATAATAAACATCTCATTCAAATTATTCGTTA
The DNA here is from genome assembly GCA_014220935.1 of Platorchestia sp. MABIK. NCBI lineage: Eukaryota > Metazoa > Arthropoda > Malacostraca > Amphipoda > Talitridae > Platorchestia > Platorchestia sp. MABIK. The sequence continues at coordinate 11,319 of JACJUY010010756.1, forward strand.
AAAACGGGGTTCGAGTAATGAAAAAAGGTATCACAGACACGGAAAAAGACTGCGGAAACCACATCGGCAACTTTAATATTCATGTATAAATGACATCAAATTATGGATAACCTAACGATGATGCATCCCTCAGGCGCATGGGATAGGCAATAGGCCTAGATTGGTTAGGTTTGTCTACCTTATACTATGGGGACTGGCGCCCCCAGGGGGATACTGTTAGGTCCCCCAGTAGATTTAGGATAGGCAATAGGCCTAGATTGGTTAGGTTTGTCTACCTTATACTTTGGGGACTGGCGCCTTCAGGGGGATACTGTTATGTCCCCCAGTAGATATAGGATAGACAATAGGCCTAAATTAGTTAGGCTTGTCTATCCCATGTCAAGGAGACTGGTGCCTCTACAAGGGGGATACTGGTAGGTTACCTCAGCTATTTATTGGTCTTCGCTACTTTTATCTTTCGTGCTCACTTTGTTTTTCAGTTTTCGTACCTTCTTCGTGACCTCTTCTTTGGCTTTTCGTCCTCATATTTCTTAATTTGTAGTTTCAAAGTACTGGGTGTATCCTATTTGGCCCGGTTTCTCAACCGGGGGGACATGTACCCCTAAAGGTACATTTAACACATTCCATATTTTGAACTGTACAATATATATCTACATACAACCGTAAAAGTATACATATTAAACATAGAGTGTATTTATAGAGTTTTGTAAGCCTTTAACTGTGCTGTGGGTACATGAAGATACACCATTATGCTAAGGAGGTACACGACAATAGAAAGGTTGAGAAGCCCTGCTATATGGGAGCACACCTTGAGCATAGATTCCACGTTTTCTTTTGAAATAAACTAAATGGTCCCTTGTCTTTGCTCCATGAAAACTTTAACAAGAATTCAACAGCAGAAGGATCTCGAAACCTTAACCGGGAAAATAATCGTAACATTAACCTGCCACACGTAACCTGCTTCACGTGACCTGCTACCTGTAACCCACACGTGACCGGCCACACCGCCGGACAAGCAGCCAGACGCTCTCTGGTCACGTGTACCAGTCCGGAGCGCGCGGCTTGATTTTGCAGCGTGGGATGCCGAGCCAGGCCGCTGCCATCGTTGACTGACGGCTGCTGAGCTGAGGCCCCTCGAATGATGCGGTACCTAGCGTCAAATACACCCAGCGAAAATGAGTTATGTATTATGTAGTCATCCCCGAAATTTTCCTTTGTGTGGAGAGTGAGTCGTAGATACAGGAAGAAAGCTACAAAATGTCGAATACCTCTATGTTGCTGAGGTGCGATGGTTTCTGAGTCGCCAAACATTGGTGCCGTTTTCTGGCGTGTTTAAATAGCGGCGCTTGGTACCGTATGATTTTAAAGGTCTCAATTGTGAAGCTTGAACCGTCTTTGGGGTATCGTCGGTGGTGCCTGTGATGTATGGGATTGTGTTGTAGTAATTTGTAATCACCTGCTGTAAAACGGTCGAGAATGGCAATTAGTTAACACTCATGACGAAAACAAATGGTGCTACTATAGCGTGAGGTGAACCGCCATATATCGCCTACCCAGGTGCAGTTTGAGATGTACAAATTGATGTTTCTCGCTAAATTAAATGTATGGAAATAGGTAATATCCATTATTAACCTAACCTAACCTCACGCTATAGTACTAACTAGAGGTAGATCTCATGCTATAGTGTGATAGACCTCACGCTATAGTACTAACTAGAGGTAGATCTCATGCTATAGTGTGGTAGACCTCACGCTAAAGTACTAGCTAGAGGTAGATCTCATGCTATAGTGTGGTAGACCTCACGCTATAACAGCATCAAACGAGTTTTGCAATATGCTAATACCCAAGATAAAAACTGTCGAATTTTAGCAGTTCAGTCGAACCCAAGGTAAAAAAACGATTGCATTTTTAGCAGTTCGTTAAGAGCTGGTAGTTCGTTAACAACCCACGTTTTGCACGGTTAAAAAAGGGGCATTTGTTGACAAATTTCCATGTTGATTCGTTACAGAAATGAGTTCAACACTCGTGCGTTACGCCCGGACTATTTCCAACGCACACATTATTTCTTGTGTCAATAAGCTTAAGCTTGGAAGATTCATGAAGCGTTCACTTCCTGATTTCTGACGAAATTAATGAAATTGAAATATTTTCATGTTAATATTATCAGATATTATTATCAAAACTTGGTGCGGATTCCGAACCATGTTGTATTAAACAGTGGTTAAGGAGGTCACTTCAAGATTTCAATTTTTTCATCCGATTCGTTTGAAATTTGGCCACTACATGTATTTGTGGAAAGTAAACATTTTTTACTCATGCAACTTTTTCGATTTAGGCCTTATTTTTAGAAAAATACGGAAAAATTAGTTTTTGGGTACATTTTTATGGATATTTCAAACGCATAGTAGTCATTGAGTTTTTATACAAGAACAAAATCAATGACAGTTTTAGAATCCTTGAAGCATTGTAAACAAAGTCACGGTAGCAATTTTTCCATTCCCCGTTTTGTTTTCTTTTCATATGGGGTCGAAAATTCAGGATTTTTGGTCCCCTTACTCCCCCCCCCTGGGAGGGGG
>JACJUY010010757.1:1987-19016 GCA_014220935.1 Platorchestia sp. MABIK
TTGCAAGTCGAGTGTTGCTTGTGTGCAATTACTTGAAGTCGCTTCGGGTGTCTGCGTGGTTGGTGTTAAAACTTGGGAAGCTAAGACGTGCTTTAAATTCTTGCTGGCGTCGCCTGAAAGATTTTCACCCGTGTCGGATGATTCTGATTTTGCGGTCGTCTCTGGTCTCTGAGAGGTTATTTACTTCCTTATTTCATCATTTGAAGGCCCCTAAAGTGCAGCTCACTAATGATTACAGAATTTTTACCGTATAGAAATATGAAGCAACGAAAAACTTTGAAAAAGTTAGAAGAGCATTTAATTTTCTTTCTAATTTTTTAACTGTTCGATTCAGTCTTCTTATCGGGTAAGTTCCTTTCCGGGAATTTTTCATTAAATGCTTTTCCAACTTTTTCACAGTTTTTGGTTGCTTCATATTCCAAACGATGAGAATTCTTTGATCGTTAGTGAACTGCATTTTAGGTGTCTTCAAATGATGAAATAAGGAAGTAAATAATGTCTCAGAGCGTTCAAATACCTGGTGGTATGTAGGATATTTCATTGTCAAATTATTTTTAGCAGTAGGTATTGAGAATTCAAGAAGAACACCAGAGTTACTTTTAAAACTTTCCTTTGAACAATTAGTTTTTCTACCTCTTTCAGTAAATCGATCACTGTAAAATGTTTAATAAACGATTATTATAAACCTAAATTACTCAAAAAGGAAACAAAATTTACTGCATTGTGAAAAAAGACAATAAAAATATGCTAATTTAGGGCAGAGATATAATCAATTAAAAAGTCGGGGACATTTTTGTGCGACACCCGGTTTAGGCAGTCGTGGTAAAAGCACATTTATTAATTTTTTTCCTGAGCATATATCCCCCAAATTAATTTAGAATGGAAAAACTGGCCGTCAGGTAGTTGTTTTTTGTTCAATTTCACAGCGATTCTTTATAAAAAATTAAAGTCCATTAATACTATGGCAGCGAACTTCGGTATTCAAACTCAAAAGATCATTATACTAGATGAATTGTTCGGTTATGAATTGTAACTTTTTTATTAAAGCAAATCAAATTCCTATAATAAAATGGCTGCGCAAACTTCATCATTCAAAATCAAGAAATCGTACGTACCAGCTGAATTGCTCATTCTTGGATTTTATGAGCATTTCTTAGAAGCAAATTAAATTCCTTTAACATAATTACAGCGCAAACTTCAATTTTCAAATTTGAAACATCATGATTATATGTAAATGAACTAGAATGAATTTAACTTTCAGATGCATAAACATTTTCTAACTATTCACTTCCAATCCATTCAAATGCAAATATAATAGTTGTTAATACATGGATATGTATTTTAAGGTGTAAATTTATTCTTTATACATTTCTATTGTATCAAGGCGAAACATTGACAAAATGAAATATACGAACAAACCTCATCCATATTGTGAAGACTGATAAACCCTCAAAATAAAGGTCAACGAAGTAACTTATGAAATAAGAACTTAAATTTTACAAAGCAAATAATTGTACTGATGGATTTCTCATTATTTAAAATAAAAATACTTACGTAATTTCTAGCTCAAATACCACAGTAAACGCTTGAGAAAAAACGTTCAAAAAGATTTTTTCAATTATGACTAGTTTGGTACAACAATATGAATAAAAAGCTATAATATTCTTTCAGCGAAGGTGGAGAAATGGCTTAAGTCATCATTACCATCGAAAGGCTTCCACATGTAAACGAATTAAAACTCTGGAAAATAATCTTACACGATTTCCAGTAACTTATCACTTCCCATCACAACAAAGTGCTTGTAAGAGGAAATATTGTATTAAAATCAGACGTTGTTAATGGCCTGTTAATAACCGAAATTAGCTACAGTTCAACGGCAAGTAATGGAACGTATTTTACCAGCTATATCGTCTTAGGGTGCGTTCACACTACGAGCGGAGCGAGCGGAGCAGAGCGACGCGGCAATAATGCTTGTACACGTTCGAATGCAAAAACGCTCGGCTTTTCACATCACAAGCGGAGCGGAGCAGCGCGGATCAGAGCGGAGCGGAGCGGCGCGCTCGGGAAATTCGTTGAGATTTTTTGACGCTCGTGGCGAGCGTTTCTCTTTGGCTCCGCCTTTGGATCGTCATATCTTACAGGGGTAGAATTGTCGTTTTATTTTAAAAAGTATAATTTACGACTAATAATTTGTACAACTAATCATATAAAAAGTATAACTGATGGTGTAGCATATAATTTTTTTGTTCAATTCTGCCCATTTGGGTTCATTAAGCATTTATTGCGTTTTTCTTCGGCTATTTCTGATATATTAATTTCTTATTGCTTCAATTTAAGGAACCTTTTTTATTTTCCTTGTAATGTTGTTTTATTTTGTTATGCTGTGTATTTGATTTTATTATCTTGCTAAAGGAATGATTATGTGCGATTTTTCAATAAAGTTTTAATAAAGTTTAAAATGGGAGGAAAAGGAGGCCGTATGGTGAGGAGGAGGCCTCAATGAGTGTCTGACACACAATAAGCTGTAAAATATTATGAGCTTAGGTGATTTTTTCCAATACGAACGGAAAACATTCCAGTATTTTGATAATTTTTCGGTTAGGACAAGTCAGTATTTGTCAGTATTTTTCACTTAGCTTTCTCTGGCACAACCCTGAATTTCTGAAGGGAATTAATTTACCTGCACTCACCCTAAAGTCACCACAAGACGCTCCTTTATTCTTATTGGCGTACGAAAACCTGTCCTCCTATAAAGTAATACAGCCTTTGTGTAAAGATTATAATTTTGCTTGAACTACTTTGGTTTACATGTATCCTCAAAAATCCGCAAATACTCGAAGAATTGCGATTCATCTCTCCTCAGTGCTTCGAAGAGATAGTGGTATTCTCCCGTGCGATCTCTCTTCATATTGATGGGATGGACCCAGTATTTCCGTGTCTGTTTCTTGCCGTCGAGCTATAGGACCGTACTAGCGAAATCCTCCATAGCGACTGATTCCTGTGGACGTCGCTCTGCTCAGCTCACATGTGAACACACGCTCCGCTTGTAGTGTGCACGCACCCTTAACCAACAGCGCATCAGAACTATGCTCAGATTTACTGTCTCCAATATCGGCAGTGAAAAGCTTGTCTCATTAATTATCTTTTTCATTCACTAAGATTCACTAATACTCTGAATTGAATGATGTTCCTTGGAATATAGAGGAGCACAATTGACACTGATCACGTCTCGAGCTGAACTAAGTAACGGCATGGTAACGGTCATGAGTGACTGGAACACGAAAGTTGAACCATAGGCGCCAAAGCGTCTGAGAGGAGGGGCAGGGGAGGGGGATCAAGTCTGAACAGCTGCCAGATGCGCATGCTTTCGAAATCGACAAGTCAAAACTTATCCAAATAGTTACATATGTGTGAATCATTTTATTTATTGGTGTGTTCTGTCTAGTATTATCAAACGAAAGCTTTTGAAACGGTACCTCACGCATATAAAGAATTCAATTATCACAATTTTTTATTCAATGAGATTATCAGCAAATATTTAGTAGGCCATGATAACCTTGTTAGTTATTACAAATGTTCAATTAAATTGAGCATTGCAACTGAATAAGACACAACTAAGCCTTGAAAAGGCGAATGTTTGATTTTATAGCACACGGAATTTCTTTTATCTCAGCTTGATCCTGAATACTACAAATAATACAGTATATATTTTTGACCCAGAAGCAAATGGCAGTTAAATTTGGGACTAATCAGACGTGTAAACGGGTAATTAATTGGTTCTAAATGCAGTATTTAATATGGACTCTGAGAGATTTTTTGCGATTTTATCAAAAAACGATATTTATTCTGTGTAAACAATGTTTTTTATGGCCGTTCAAAATCAAGTATGTAGGTTGCAAACACACGTGCCTTCCATGGGGAAAAATTAATTTAAAGCCAATGTGGTAGCTAATAGGAAATCCCACGTGGACGCCCCGTATCAAATCCAGCATGCAATGTACTAATATGGTTTTGATGAGTATATTCAGTGGCAAATCCATTTTGCCAGCTAAAATCCACGAAACCAGCAACTAACCATATGGTTTCCACGTGACATTGTATGTAGGGGATGGTGCAAAGGTGCCTGGTGTTTGACCTCGCAAAATTGATGGTGTAGTGTCGCTCAAAAGTCGAGCCTTACACGAAAGATAATGAACATAAACAAGAGTCATGTATGAAGGTACTTGGTCTTTGTTCGCTAGAACTCAGGTTGTGATTAGTCTCAGTACTTTTCTGTGGAGTTTAACTACAGAGGCTTACGAATGGCTTCAAAGTTTGGATCAATTTTGAGCATCTTTCGAGCAAAAAGTTTGCCAAGTCTTTCATAAAATATTTCTGCAAATGTTCTGTCATGAAGTTATAGAAAAAAGTTGGATTTTAAAATCATTTAGAACGTCATTTCATTATCAATGTGACTAGGCTTGTTGAAATTTGCAGGTTTTCCTTCACACTTACGGTTCCCCATGCGAAGAAAATAATAGACAGTGATATGAGATTTGAAATGGTCAAGACGATTAACTCCTGTGAATTTCAGTATAACTAATGTTTTCAGTCGAGTGTGTGCCTCATAGTGTCCTAAATGGTAAACAACTCTACGGATATTGAAACAAAGATTTAAGTAACTCTGATCTCTCATTTCTCCAAAATGATTTTAGACTAAAAAAACTTGCATTCATGAAATACGCTTTATCATTGCCAAAATAACCCACGACAGTATCATTTTAATGGTTTCATATGCAACACAGGCTTATGACAATGAGACCTCAACGAGCGTTTTCAATAACGATAATTATTAAAACCTATAAATAGGCTTGTGTTTTAAGACGTTCTCATGACGAACTGTCCATGACCATATATTGCGATTTCGCTTTAAATTGACCTTTATTATTAGGACACATCGATAACGTGAGCGTAATGACGTTTGTTTTCCCCTGATGATGGTACGCACCTTTATTATTTAGCGAGCGTGCCATAGGATCATTTATGGCTTCTGCTTTTGAACGAGTGCAGTTGAAATATCGTATTTCGATCTCAGTTGGGTACGTTGTCATCGAAAGCACATTTCAATTTAGCCATTTTCTTCAATGGTTATGTTGTTAATTACTCCAAATTTTCTCATGAAATGAAAAATCGTTGATGTGAAACATTTCTATGAAATTTCTCATTATCAGTTTCTGAAAAAATGATCAGTCATACATGAACTATTACGTCCTTACTTATTTAAGAGTGGCTGAAACAGCGCGTAAATTCATTGCATAAAATATTATCTTAGTGAAAATAATACGTAATTGGACTGAATTTACGCGATGTTTCGAATTTTATTTGGTTTCTGGCGGACAATCTCCTTACTTTCGCTTTGTATTCGAAATCTCCATCAGTAGGAAATTTCCAGCTTTGCCTGACGAGGATTTGGGATTCGTAGAGCAAATTTTAGAATTTATCAGTTCGTTTTTCTCTATTATAAAGTGCACATAACTTCTGCATTCAATGCTGTTTCTATTTCTTAAAAAGTCAAACTAATAACTGGATTTTAGAGTTTGAGCACAGACGATATCCAGGTGCGAATAAATTAGCAACACACACGAGTTTCTACTTGAATTCTCCATCGAACGACTGCTTCATGGAAGCCGTCATATGTATTCTTCAATTAAATAAGGAGAGCTCGAGGATTGAATGCTAGCGACGAAATAACACACCCTCGTAGAAACTTTTCTCGAATACTTTTGTCACACGTGTCCGAAAAATAAAATTTAACCGAGGAAAATGTTTCGATTGAGAATATCAATGAATCAAAATTTTCAGTGTGTAGCACCAGGCTATGGTGAGCCTTCCTCTGATTGCTCGCTAGCGTGCTCTGGCGATTGGAGAACTTTGAATATTAATGGATACTCTACGATATTTTCGTGACACCTAGATTCCCCGCCCTCTGCCATCAGCTTTCAATCTGCCAATGTACTGCTACGCTGTATTCATTTAGGAAAGGCTTGCAAATATTTGATCAATATTTTATATTTGATGCAGGTGAAGTGTGTGATATCTGAAAGACATAAGGCGAAAAAAATCGACGTCGAAGGATGAAATTTCGTTTTTTCATTTCCATTGAAAAAAACATTCGAAAACTTCTCTTCAGCAACTGAGGGCCAGGGTGTGAGCTGTGATCTCTATTCTAGAGTTAATGATCACCTTATTCAACTGGTCGAATAATAACCAGTCCCAGTTCCTCAGCTAACACGACGCATATTGTGTCCCTACGAATAACTGGGACCAGCTTTGAATGCATGAGTAGAGGTTTGCACAAGATGTTGTATTACTTGTGGATCGATTGCATTGAAACAGCTCTGTCTTTTCCGTAACGACTGCTATCACGAGCTTGTCCGTGTTCCTTTTTATTCAGCTCACATTTCAAAAGAAACTAAACTTACAGTTTTTTCTCTGAATATTTTAATTAAGCTCGACAGCGTCGAATATTTGTTGCAGTCTTGCTTCACACGGCGAAAAGAATGGATTTCTTGCGTTGTTTTTGCAAAATATTCATGTGACACAAAGGATTCGTCAGAATCTCTTTTAATATTCTAGAATTCTGTGCATAATAACATCATATGATGATTTTTTTATCAATTGGGAAGTAAAATTCTTTACCAGAGCATCATCGTGCTAAAAAATGCAAAATTCTACAAAAGATAGAGCAAAAATTTATTTGTAAAACCTGATTTAAAAATAAAAGACGTCGTAATAATTTCAGAGGAGATTTCACAATAGATATGCTTCATCATGAGCTAAACTGCTGCTCAGTTTTTATTTAGGATCATATGAGCCATTATTTATTTTAAGAACAGAGAGATCATCTTTCTAGTTCCATTAATACTCGTAGTGCATGAATGCTTGAAATATATGTAGCTACACATATTTACAATTTCATACGAGGGACTCTAGTGTTAATTGAATAACTTTTGAAGTAAGTTTAAACTGGATTCTTTGTAACAGAATTTCCAGCAGAAATTGATTCCAGCTAAAATTTCATGAACTTTTAAAATCTGCCTTTGCTTTTATTAGTGATTCCACTACTTTTGCTGCAATTATCTATTAAAAACTTTATTAGTAATGAAATTCTATTACTTCCGTGCATCTTCTTCCCTGGTTTGGAACTAATGCTAATTTTCTGCGTTTCAAAGAATTCGTCAGAATTTACAAAAATTAAATGCAATTACAAGTCGTGCAGAAAACTATCCTTAGGTGTTAAAAATGTTCTCGAAATTTTAAGGTGATGAACGCTTGCGTTTTATGAATGTTATACATAAATCAGCGGCGTAAATTAGCTTTTGTTCCCTGATTTTTTAACCGTAGTTTTATACGAAATATGGCGAACATTTTTTTTTATTTCATCATACTTTAGAACATTAGCTGCCTACTTCAATTTACGAGAGCTTATGTAACAAAAAACAGGAAAAACTGTGCTAGTTTTCACAACGAACAAGAAATTTCTACGTGAAATAAGTCCTCAACTTGAGAAGTGAATTCAAAAGTTCACAGAAGAGTGATCTCTGTGGGCCGCAACCAGGCCTTTGCAATCATCCTCTGTCTCTTGATAGAGGCGTTGTCTAGCTTCCCATATTCATGGTTTATCTCTACTAATGAGTAAGCTTTGTTAAGAAAACTCTTAAAATATATTAATGTAAAAATAGTTTTACATTTTTTCAATTGATCCTTAATTTACGACCGCGAGAGTATCTTTCAGGGGCGCACGAAAACACAAAGGCCGATGTCTCATGGATAAATAGTCTAAAGTGCTGTAGAGAGTACATCAAAAACCTTTCTATCAGGTTGAAGCAAGTAAGGTGGCAAATATTTCCTGCATTCTTCTTAGGTATTCAAGCCTATGTTTCACGTTTTCAGTGTGCATCTATGAAGAAGCGCTGGTGAAGGAACATGAAACCGTCATGAAACCCTTCCCAATTAAAAATTAAGGCCGTATCGCGGGTGGAATGCGGTTGGTAATAAGGTTGTTTTTTATTGAAATACGCGCGGTTTAGAGGTCAAATGTCCCCGTTATTGGATACAAAATCGCTCTCGAATCACCCGTGACCCGCCTTACCTACCGGCCGTGTACCGCCTCAGAACCAGATTCGAATCGCGGATGGCCGTCCATGGGTTGTGGGTTAAAAAATCGCTCCCGGTTGCACGTGCCTCGCCTCACGGGGTGTACAATATCGCACTGCAAGCTTTGGATCTTATTATACATTCACAATTAATGCATTGTAAATGTATTGACCCAATAAACTCGATACAAAATTGTACATCCCATGAGACCGATGCACGTGCAACCGGGAGCTCATGTACATAAGACAATACATTGGAAAGGACAAAGAATGCCGCTCTTTCTTTAACGTTTATTACAAAAATTAAACATTCTCTACATAAAAATATACATGAATGTCTTACTTCCACTAATCACAGCCTTTCCAACAATGAAACACCAAAATAATATAGGAATTAAACATAAAATCAAAATCCGTTTAAAATACTTCATGTAACAAACAAATGTTCACTAAATAAACATAAGCATGGAAATATAATTTCCATATCACAGAGTTCCCTTTCAACACTCGTCTACATAATAAATTAAATTATTGGTCAGTTTAAGCCTCCCTATCCGCAACAAATGCGATCCGAAGAGAGGAAAAGAAAGGCACCATTTAGTTCGGAGTTAACATACGGACTACGTTTTGGGACATATGTGTACCACTATGTAAATTGCTCTATTGCATACCGGTATAAATGAATAGCATTTCCATTGTTACACTACCTTTTTCAGAATTGATTTCAGCATACGAGGTAAAAATTATCGTACATTTATACTTTTCACGCTTCTTAGAAAGACAAGAATGGATTTGAGCAGTACAGTCGGTTTCTCAATTTTGCTACTCACAACCGAACCGAACCCACCGTAGCAATCGCACGAACGTAGTCAACGTGTTAAGGAAACGCGGAATCTGCGCAGAAAGGGTATAAAAACAGTAAATTAGAAAAAAGTTTATGAAACAAGATCAAAGTTGAAGAAGAAAGCAGTAGATGCCAAAAAAAAAACAGGACAGCAGTGAACCGAATATTGGTGGTCCGTAACCTAACAAAAAAGTTTGATATCAACAAAACGAAGGCCTACCTAACTCTTAGCTTGGGCCTTCACATTTTCCTCCATGGGAGCGCTAGTTCCCATAGATACAATAGTAGTATCCCTCTGAGGAGCGCCTGCATTACACCGGGTGTCCCACAAAATAGTCCCCGAGTTTTTAATTGGCTACATCTCCGCTTTAAATTAACATATATAAAATGTCTTTTTTCACAATGTAATAAATTTTGTTTCCGTTTTGAATAATCCAATTTTTTTGAAAATTGTTTAATAACCCCTTGAGAGTGATTGATTTAATGGAAGCGATAGAAAAACTAATTGCTTTTAGGAAAGGTCTTAGAAACAACGACACTGGTGTTCTTCATTTATCAATACCTACTGTAAAAAATAATTTCACAAAAATGTACCAAGTATTTAAACCCTCTCAGATGTTATTTACTCCGTTATTTCATCGTTTGAAGACACCTAAAATGCAGCTCACTAACGATCAAAGAATGTTCATCGTATTGGAATATGAAGCAACGAAAAACTGTGAAAAAGTTCGAAGAACAATTAATGAAAAATTCCCAAAAAGGAACTCGCCCGATAAGAAGACTGTGTCTCGCACAGGTAAAAAATTTGAAAGAAAATTAAATGCTCTTTTAACTTTTTCAGCTTTTCGTTGCTTCATATTCTAATACGATGAAAATTCTTTGATCGTTGGTGAGCTGCGTTTTAGGTGTCTTCAAATGATGATATAAGGAAGCAAATAACTTCTCCGAAGGTTTAAATACTTGGTGGTGTGTAGGATACATTATGGTGAAATTATTTTTTTAACAGTTGGTATTGAGAAATGAAGAACACCAGTGTTGTTTTTAAAGCTTTTCCTTTGAACAATTAGTTTTTCCACCTGTTTCAGCAAATAGAGTACTGTAAGTACTGTGCATTAAAAGATTTTCAAAAACTTAAATTGTTCGAAAAGGAATGAAAATTTATTGCATTGTGAAAAAAACAAATTTCAAATATGTTAATTTAAAGTGAAGATATAATCAATTAAAAAGTTAGGGACATTTTTGTAGGACGCCCAGTATATACAAGGTTTTGTGTAATGTGATGCAAATATTCCAACCCTGTACAGAAAAACGCAAAATAAAACGATTTTCAAGAGTGACAAAAACTTCAAACTCCAATTTCGAGAAATCGGGACCTGAAATAATTACAGATTCCCGTAGTAATAGCCTGAAGCGTTCGCCAACAGCCTGCCAAAGAAGTTAGATTTTACTCGTTGGCTGCATGGTGAGCCTATTCTTAATAAGGGAATCTAAAATTATTTCAGGTCATCATTTCTCGAAAACAAAGGCGTTTTGAGGTTTTTGTCACTCATGAAAATCGTTTTATTTTGCGTTTTTCAGTATATGGTTGAAATATGCGCATCGAATTACCCAACACCCTCTCTCTCTCTCTATATATATATATATATATATATATATATATTATTTTTGATAAATCAATAAACCAAGAAATAAACCAATGAAATTTATCATAATTCTTTTTCTTAATATACAGATATATCAACTAGAGTATACAGAGTTCCCTTTCAACGCTCAACTACATTATATATATACTATTATTCTTGATAGATCTCTCAAATTTTTAGACATTATAGAAATGATTTGCCTGCAGGGAACATATTGAATATCATTAAAGAAAAATAACAAATGAAATTTGAGTTAAAATGTAAGTTTTCAATACCACTACCTCAGCTGCGTGGTGACCAATGAACTAGCATTAAAAAAATTTGCAAAAGAAATGCATCATTCATAAACTACATAGGTAGGCCCTTCAAATTAACTGAATGTGCTTGTTTATTGGCTGGATGCTGAATAACATTTTTTATAACGAGTTCAAACACTGAAGAATATTCCATTAGAGAACTAAATGGAAAAAAAAGACACAGAACAGCACAAAAGAATTTCCTTGCATTGCTAATGCGGTTTCAGAAAAAACTAAAGCACAATTACCTAGCGCAATTGTCCACCAAAAAAAATTATTATTATTGTTATTATTAAAATTATAGTAAAAAAAATTTACAATAAATCATACCCTCAAATTATCATTTGAGGGTATGATTTTTTGTAAATTTTTTTTGGTGGACAATTGCGCTAGGTAATTATGCTTTAGTTTTTTCTGAAACCGCATTAGCAATGCAAGGAAATTCTTTTGTGCTGTTTTGTGTCTTTTTTTTCCATTTAGTTCTCTAATGGAATATTCTTCAGTGTTTGAACTCGTTTTAAAAAATGCTATTCAGCATCCAGCCGATAAACAAGCACATTCAGGTAATTTGAAGGGCCTACCTATGTAGTTTATGGATGATGCATTTCTTTTGCAAATTTTTTTAATGCTCTGTAGCACAGGGCTCAAAACACAGAATTAAAAATTTTGAAAACAAATTAAACAAGAGAATAGTTGAAGACAGAAAGACGAGCTGACATGGACAGCACAAAAAATGAATTGAAAATGTCCATCATAAAAAGGCAAAACGATAACTAATTACAATGTAAAATGACCCAAATACACATCTATCGAACCCTGTAGGAGTGCTAAGTCCCAAAAGTGCAAATGTCATAAAACGCAGTGCTATTTTTTGGCCATGATACATATTTACAGCAATCGATTTTTCAGTATAAACTAAGGGTTTTGGTTATCGCCAGCGTTTTTCTCTATTCTTGTTGGCACTGATACAAAGCGCTGTAAAAAGCATGTTGGTCTTATTTTTTGCTCAAGGTTTGTATAAAATCACACTTATTAATATGGCAAAAGTAAGTAACTTATTGTGACATCAATACAAGGTCAGCATACAATTATTAATATGGTGAAAATAAGTAACTTATTGTGATATCAATACAAGGTCCGCGTACAATTATTAAAATGATGAAAATAAGTAACTTATTTTCACATCAATACAAGATCCGCATACAATTACTCTTATTTATATGGTGAAAATAAGTAACTTATTGTGACATCAGTACACATTTGAAAAAAAACAGTCTTTGTGGCCATTCTGTAACAAATGAGTTATAATATTGAATTTATATTTCTTTAAAGAATCTTACAGAAAAATCATCATACTTATTACTTACAGAATGCAATTAAGCCTCCCATAATACAACGGTATTTTCAGGAGAGGGGATAATGAAAGAACCATTTAGAGGATATCCTTTCATGCCAACATGTGTCCACACAAAGGATACCAAATGCATCATTTAAATAATTTTATACTCTAATTATCTCAATTCAAAAGCGATATTAAAAAACAATGGAGCTCATTCAATTCTGTTTATATGCCACAAATAATCAGGTCAGAAAAATCGTTAATGTAGAAATATAACACATCATGAAGAAAGAGACATTGCAAATCCACTAACAAAATTCTCTATTAACGTAGCGTAAAACATAGCTGATTACCTACATCTTCATTTACCAAACTCTCCACTGGAAGCACTTGAAATGAGTTCACAAAAATAATTGTATCTTCTTCATGCTTCCAATATTCATGAATAAATCTTTCAAATGAATCAAGTGAATGTGAACTGTTCTGTAAATTGCTCAGTAATCTATCCAGAGTACTTTGCTATGAATACCACTGTTCTAGTTTCAAAACAGTTCAAACGCATCGAGAAAGATTTAAGGATGAGCGTAACGGTCGACCACCGCAACATTCCGGTAAACAATCAATTCAACATCAGTAAACATGTTTTTGGCATCTGATGCAATACCACGTCACAATATATCTAATGCAATAATTGCGAAGAACACAGTCACAACACTGATCGCAACCTTACAAAGTCAGTTAACTGCGAGAGCGTCGCACGAAGCACGATGACTCACTGTCATGAACTAACAGCGTGGAGGGAGTATATTCTATCTCCACGACTAACAGATCAGGGTTGCCAGATCCTGTGAGTGACATATTGCTAAATTGCTGAAGCTTCACTGCCAAATCTAGCGCTTTACTGCCAAAAAGTCACGTAAGGTACAAAACATAACAGAGATACCCTCAAGATATTTCTGTGAAAAACTTAGCAAAGTTTTACCATTCGTGGGCATTTAAGTTTTGAATAATTATATAAAATAGGGTGAAATTAAAGTCAATGTACAACCTTTTAGGGTGTTTTGAAATTTTAGAATTAAAATGAACAAAAATTTATCCAATGATACAAACACTACAATAAAATTAGGAAACGTTTCACAAAATATTTTCAACCGTAATATCGAAAAGACATCTTTCACTGAATACAAAGTACTAAAGGTGTCTTTTGGATAATAGTTCTAAATACAAAGTGCAAAACTGTGACACGTGCACCCCATTTTTATGCAATTTGGAGATTAGTTTTAATGCGAGACCAGAGAGAATTGTGTTCTCCTGTCACGTTGCTAGGCACTATCACTGCAATTGCCAATACAGTCTTTCAAAGCCTTGTTATTCTTCTCAAGTAGTAACGTAGTTACGTGAAACAAAGCTTCACCTGTTGTTTCTAGCACAACACAAGCCCCAACAGTGAAGTTCCGATATTTTGAGGACTGTAAACATAGTATCGAAAGCAAGCACACAAGTTCTTGTCACTTGATAAATCAGTCGACTCGTCGATCATCAAGCAGTATTTTTTAGCTTCGCCAATTTTATACTGTAGTTCCTCTTCATGTGCTGGTGATATCACCTTCGATACTAACATCGAACACTTGGTTCGGTGAAGCCGCATGTTCTCAAATTCAATTACGGCGGAATTATTCTCAATTACTTCGCACAAATGATCTGTAGCAGACACTGAACTGTGACAGCTGATTACCAATGCGAGTTCTAAATCAGCTTTCTTCACTTCATCACTAGGTCCTTAAGTTTTCGCCTCTCTCTGAAAGATGTTAGATCTCACAAAGCTGGGTACGGAAGCCCTTGATTTGTGTTCTTTCCTGTCAGGATGCAGCGTAATCGTAGTTTTTCTGGGGTGCATATTCTTGGAATACACCTTACAAAAACCAGACTGTGTACCATCTTTGGCTTTTGTCAGCCATGGAAACTCTTTCTTCCATATCACTCTGTAGGTACGCCCCGAGTCATACGACTTATTCCACTTCGACATAATGACGAGCTTAGCTTTCAACAGCTGAACACAAACGACAGCACTAGCACAAGCTAAAAACCACAACAGGTACTGACCCTAACGCGCCTGCGAAGTGAACTGTGGCTCGGCAAGGGCCAGGGCTGCCAGTCAACTTTTTCCAAAATCCCCAGACTGACCCCTGAAATTTCCCCAGATCGTAAAAAAATTCCCAAGATACTACTAGAAGTAATAAATATTAAATTTATGCTTATCTTCAATAAATTTTTAGATTTATTCTTCATTCTTGTCATTAATTTCAGCGTGAAAGCCAAGAGACTTTGATTCTTACAATCGTTTTAATCGGTGTTGGTATATTTCATAGGCGGCTCCACTTAATTCTTTGTCAGTCTCTAAACTTTTTACTGGATCCTACGTAGCACACTTTGCATTATTTCTTGCTAATCATTGCTTGGCAAGGAAGCGGTCTTTGGCAGTTTCTGATTTTAAGAAATTGCTAATTTTATTTTGTATACGGTTGAGGATATATTTTTTCAACAGATGCAGACGAAAGCGTAAGCAAGTTAGACAAGTCATAAAATATGAAAGGATCCAAAATTTAGGGTCGCCCAAGCCATGTTTCAATTCACCTAATGATTTCCAATACCTGGGAATTGTGCATTCCTGACCGATAGGTCAGCTGCAATTAGGTGAAAACTTCTCCACTCGGCATCTATCTTATTTAGCTGAGCTTCATCAACAAGCAAGGGGATGTACCACTTGGTCATCATCGTTAGGCGCTTTCTCTTTGAAAAATTGTGCGCTGTCAACTTTCGACTTGGTAAGTTCATAAGTTTTCTTATGCTTTTTGGATTTCTTGTGTTTCTGAAAGGTAGACTTGTTCGCACTTTCGAACATGATATTGCAACATTTACAACCGACACGGTTTCCATCTTTATCTTTCTGTAGCCAGTCTTTGAATTCGGAAAATGTTTGACTGTACTACATTTTTAGGTGGTTCCATGGTGTTCAACTACAAGCTGATAATGCAATAAGGACAAAGCAACACCGCTGCCGGTAGCGCTAGTACCACAGTTAGCACCTCAGCAGTAATAAATGATTGACTGAGCCAGGCGCTCCATGAGGCGCTTTAATTGCGCCATTCCGCGCTTCATTCGGATCCCGTACAAACGTGTATTATTCTACCGTGTTGCATTCGTAGAGCTGACTTAGACCCCATGTACTGATAGTTTGATTAATTTCTAGATCGAACTGTAGTCATTTCAATTGGTACTCTACCTTTATGCCGGAAGCAAATAATAATTTAAGCAATTTTAGTTTTTACATACAGTATTTTGTAAAACACCTCAAATTCCCTAAATTCTTAGCCTTTTTGTTTCGAATTCCCCAAATCCCTAGACAATGTCCGAATTCCCAAGATCTGGGGAAAATTCCCAAGGTGTGGCAGCCCTGGCAAGGGCCGCTAAGCGGCTAAAGGCGGCTGCGCGGCAGCCAGCCAACCGCCGAGTTACAAACATGTTTGATCGAAGATTGAACAAACTCGTTCAATCTTCGATAATACGTATTCCGTTGCAGCTCTTCATGTCCACAACGTCCAAAAAGGCGCAAATTCGTTTGCTCAGTAGGTGAAAATGGCAAAGTGACTTCATTCATAGCTAGTTTAATGCCAAAAATAGCTTCCTCTGCCAAATTCCATTGTTTTTAATGCCAAATGCCAAATTTTAATTTTTCATTCCCAAAATGGCTTTTCACCGACAAAAATGACCAAATTTGGCAGTGAAATATGCCAGTTGGCAACCCTGTAACAGATAGCGTCAAGGTGCTTTGAACGTGCCCCTAGATCAAATTTTAAGTTACCCTAAAAATTGCTTAACGGCCAGTAAAGTTTGAACGTTCGAAATAAATTTTTGTAAAAGTACATAATACTAGACGAAATATATACTGCAGATATTTCACGTATGTATGAAAGGATGTTAGGGTGTCTTAGATTATGATTTTGTCATTCAATTCTAATTCAAACTGTCAAGGTTAGCGTAAAATAACGATTGCACTTTAGTTCTTTAAGTACTGGGGTATGTGACATGTTTAAAACGTACACAACACCCAAACTAGCGTTTTGCGGTTAGAGTTTAAATTTGGCGACATTGTTAAGATGTACTAATTTTTCAAGTTCAAATTTAAAAAAAACTTCAACTAGCATCCTTTCATGACGATTTGGAAAGACCGAGGAATAAAACTGATCATGAAATTACGTACATTTGCACTTTAACTCCTGTGTGATTTATCAAACTATTTCTGCTGATGGGTGACATTTCGTTGAAGAATGAAATAAAAACAAATCCACAGCAATGGTACGCACATAAATGAAAGCAAATAAGCGCACTGATGTTTTTATTGTAAGCATAGTAAAGTAAAGCGTTCATTTACTATGGTGTAAAAATTTCGGGAAGAGAATGAACATGAAATAAAATATTCGACGTATTGTTTTAAGCTGAATGCAGTGTACGCAACGATGTCAAAACACGTGTTTTATGGGTGACGTCCATCCATTATACGCACGTCGATAATTTGCTGCAGCACACTACCTACAGCAAACTGCCTGCAGCACACTACCTGCAGCAAACTGCCTGCAGCACACTACCTGCAGCAAACTGCCTGCATCACACTACCTGCAGCAAACTGCCTGCTGCACACTACCTGCAGCAAACTGCCTGCAGCACACTACCTGCAGCAAACTGCCTGCAGCACACTACCTGCAGCAAACTGC
>JACJUY010010757.1:19116-30480 GCA_014220935.1 Platorchestia sp. MABIK
TCACCGGTAGCACACCACCTGCAGCACATCACCGGTAGCACACCACCGGCAGTACACCACCTGCAGCACACTACCGGCAGCATACATTTGGAAGGCTGTAAACCACGGATGGCCGCTCTCAAATGTTACGGCCATTAACCAACTGGAAATTTTGTGCCTTCAAATCGTCCATGGCCAACTATGAATTTCATGTCCGAGCTCGATCGCGCGTAGTTAAGAGCGCGTTGAGGGAGTGTTAAGGCAGAGAAGGCCGACCAGCCAATAAATCGCACATAATCGACCGTCACATCCTTAATCCACCGGCGATACGTCCTTGCTTTTCAATTGGGTTGTGTCCGCAATCCCAAACTCTCCAGTGCACCAAATGAAGAATGATGCTACAAGATTAGGATTAGGGTTTTTGAAATTTTAAATTTTTTTTAGCATGAAGAAAGAACAAACCCCTGTACTGAAGAAGTTTATTTTGATCAAAACAAAGAGTGCCATGACTCGAAAATACCTTCCTAATCTTAGGTACTTACTTAGGCGAAATATACAATTTACTTTCATTGTCCACGTTCTCAAATGCCGCCCGAGTTACAACACAAATAAAAATTGGTCTACGGCTCTGTCTAAATTATGCAAAAAATCACTCACATTATCGAAACACCCCGCCACTAGTCAGTGTATCTTCGACTTGGGCGCGGGCTTGCGTAGCGGCCATGGAAAATTTTCATTTAACAGTTGTATTTTCCTGGGATGAAAACGACATGTCTGAAGCACAGAAGTTTCGCACAGCCCAACAACAGCCTCGGCATCACTTTAAGCCATTGCTTGCAAAACGACCTATCGCACTTAAGTTCTTCCTGCAGCAAAACAACCCATCGATGGGTTGTTTGAAAATTTTTATAAATCTTTTAAAATCAATATACATCATGGACCCAGTTAATGTTTGGTATTTATAAAATAGTTAAAAACTTTTGACCTTAGATTTGAGTTAAATATTAAACTTCAGTTTAAATCATCGCAGTCAACGTGTTAAATAGAAGCAGGAGCCTACCCTGCTTATGTTCCTACGCTGGATTCTCTTAAATGCGCGCGAGCGTAACAGCGCGGACGTTACTGCGCTCTGTGTGCTCCACTGGCGTAATCTATTCAGCTGACCTCGAATTTGGAAAATAAATGTCTCCAGAAACAGCAATTACATGCATCTTGATCAAAATACTCTCTCAATACGGTACATATAGATTCTCTGCAATATTTCTGTGTAAATCTTTGTTTCCATTCGCAAACATCTGGGATTTCAAACGTGATATAGAAAATGTGACTCACTCACCGTCGCCGGTATGAAATTCGTACAAAATATCAACAGATAAGGTTGTCACAGCAGGCAGCAGGTGCTCAAGGCTATAATTGCTAGTTCAACACATTTCTTCTGATGCTTCACGAGCTTAAAATTGATACAAAATATACATGCCATTTTAGTTAGCGAACTTAACAATACTAACCTAAATTAATTTAACCCAACCTAACTTAACATATCTTAACGTAACTTCGCCAAAAAAATCTATGTTGAAAATCGAGGCTCATGTTCATCGTACAGTGGGCTACTTCGAAACGCTCGGTAAGTAGGATTCTTGGAATGTGGGAATGGGGTTAGGGAAGCGATCCTAACTACGGTCGAAACTATATATAGGAAAAAGGAAAACTCGGAATGAGAATAGAAACAACATGGAAGATCGTTAGTATAGGTCACAGTGATTTCTTTGGTTAGCACAGTCGCGCACATAATGTCAAAAAATTATTTGAAACCCATATCTGAACCTCTTCCATTCACACAAATTGTAATCTACTTTATCCTAACCTATCTTACTCGAATCTAATAAAAATTTTTTGACATCTCTTCACCATACTAACGCTGCGTCTATCCATCCGTCTGCTACACTATAAAACTAGGTCTGCATCACGCATATAGGATTCAAATTTTCTTTATTTGTGGACTTCCTGATTGGGCTACATAATGATACATAATCATAAATATGATTCCGCTGTTCTTTCAAAAATGACGAATGATTTACCCGTAATAACAAACATCACCATGATGAATTCTACGATTTTTGAAAAGCTGTGAAAAAAAACTAACTCAGTTTCACCTACATGTAACGTACTTATTCTACAAATTGATTATAAGAAAGTTTTGATGTATAAAAAGTGCAGAATAATAAGTGCAGGAGAGTTGTAAGTATTATTGATATTATGATCTGATTTGTTGATGACGCAGGATTTTTTAGATGGCCACTTTTATTGTTCCAACAACCACATGCAATTTCGGTAGTACTCTATATTATTTCCCATACAAGCTCTTGAGTTAAACTGTCAAC
The DNA here is from genome assembly GCA_014220935.1 of Platorchestia sp. MABIK. NCBI lineage: Eukaryota > Metazoa > Arthropoda > Malacostraca > Amphipoda > Talitridae > Platorchestia > Platorchestia sp. MABIK. Next base: position 21,477 of record JACJUY010010757.1, read on the forward strand.
TTTTTTGATCGATGTTGAGTTTAAAGTGCTGAAAGGTGATTTCAATTACATCTCCGGAATTTTAATTAATGTTTTTTTTGTACGGAATCGATTGTTCTGTTACATTGAAAGTAAAACGGTCGATTTTTTCTCGCTGCTTTTTTTAGAAGTACACATTTCCAAGGATTGGATTTCAATCCATGAAAGTAATTTTCTGCAGCACTGGGAGATTATTTACCACTTTTCGATAAAAGTCTTACTACCGATTCCCAGAGAAAATGAGTTATTCATGGGCCACATTGTTTAGACTTTTTATTTTTAATAGGTGAATGAAGTCCTTTTGAAATGTATGGTTAGGACAGTATTGCAAAAACACGATTCAATTCCTTTCTTGAATTTAAGATAAAAAATGAAAAGAAGAACCAATGTAAAAGAGAGTATTCTTTTAATTGCATACGTTTTGAAATCTCCGATTCCATCCTCAGTGCTGTAAAACAAAGAATAAAAACGAAAATGAACAAATTGCAAGAACTATTAGAAACTAATCACAATATTCATACATCGAAAAATGACTACACCTAAATATTAAAAAAATGAATTTTCTTAAACATTCGAAGTCATGCACCCGAATTCAAACCATTAAACAAATATGATACACAATAACAAATAAACAGAACTATACACATACACATCCGAACATCCTTCAATTTACACCGTTGGGGAAATGTTTAATTTCATTGCGCTTTGATCATGATTTAAACAAGGTCTATGGGTAAAAATGTACATGGATTCAAAAATTCTGAGGTCAAATTCATCTGTAGCTCTGCAAAGCGTGGAGAAATTAGAATTTTTAAAAAGGTGGCTTGAATTATGACAATGGTCTCTGATAGCGGACTGGGAGGGAGATGAGCATGGACGGCCGGTCCTATGAGAGATGCCAGAGTATTGGCTGTGACGAATAAATGGCTGGAGTGTAGTATTTCCGACATAGGACCGCAGGCAGGAATCACATTTATACAAGTAGACACAACCATTTCTCAGGTACTCTTCCAAACGCTCTTTCCTATTAAAAAATGATTCTATTTTAAAACTATTTATATAAATTGGTAGCACGCCACCGAAAGTAAAATGAGAGTGTATCAGGGATAAAAGCTCCTTTCTCATCTCCTTGCTCAGATAGCTCAAGAAGGGAGCTCGACGAACACTTTCTGCTTTGGTGCGGTCAGAATTGTCGAAGGAGGGGAAAGTTTTACATTTTACGCATTAGATTTCCAAAAAATCGCTCCTATAATTCTATTTTTTAGGCCAAGTTACGATAGATTAGGCTTGGTTAGGATTGAATAGATTATTTGTTGATAGGATGAGCTAGGCAAGGATAGGTTATGTTGGGATAAATTGGGATAGTTTAAGATAAATTAGTTTAAGTTGGATTAGTGTCAATTAATTTTCAAGTGAGATTAAATTTGTTAATGCAACGTTGAATTAGATCCAGAGAGCTATCCTGAGTTAGATTAGCTTAAGTTGTGTTATGCTAGGCTAGGATAGGGTTGGTTAGATTGGGCTAGGAGAAACCGCTATTGGTTAGAATAGATTACATTAACCAAACCAGGAAGGTGTACCAAATTTTATGTAATTTCCTAAAATGCCGCTATATCACAGTACATAAATTTCGGTGATGTGAAAGGGATATTGATCAATATCTCATGATTGTTCCATAAAATAATAAAATCTAACCTAAATAAACTAATATCTAGCTTTAGTTAACTAATAGTGGTTTAGTGGATAGCGCAGAGCTTGTCGAGTTCAGAGTTGATTTTTGAGCATCGGAGTGCAAGCCCAGCATTTCTTCATGATGAGATAATGAAGAAATCAGCCACAATGCACATCCGGACTAATTAGTTTGAATTGGATATAGGCTTCGACGGTGGTGACCGACATTACATTCTGGCGTTAAGTGGTGAAGCATTTGACGAACCAAAGTTCAATATGACATGTATCAAATTGGTTGGAATACGGCAAAAAACAATTAATGAAACGTAATAATGATTTTTTGACTGTTGCGGTGAAATATTTCTGATGAAAAAAAAATACTCACCACTTTATTGACAGACGACCATTTTATTAGTGTTCTAAGTTTTTTTTGCCTAGTTATTTTCTGTAAAAGCCTAGCTCAGAAAAGTTGATGTTTGGTTCCAAAAGGCAAAAAGTGAAATTTTCCACTGCATTAGAATACATTACTTTTTTTCCACTCAGACACCGGGAATCACAATTCAATTAAAAATTGACCCAAATAGAGAAATGCATACATGTCTCTGACTTCCACTATTTGTGCTACTTGTGACATTTTGTACTCTTTCCTTTATGCAGTGAAGGCTGTTCCCCGCACCCCGTGCACAGCGCCCTTCACGCAGCACCCGTTTGGCTGCATGTACGACAGCAACTTCACAGGCAACTACTGTGAGGCGCTCTAGTACTGCTGAGGCCTGGGGCGAACCCTGCTTCTCCACACGCTGTTGTGGACACAGCTGCCATGGAGGTCTACTACGACAACACACACGGTAAATCAATGAGTGCAATGTTATGTTGTTACGTTTTTTGTCTCAAATTAGAAGCAGCAGCAATCGTTTACGGACACCTCTTATATCAAATCTAAAACTTTGATGTATGTATGTTTTTTCAACGTTTCTATATAACTTGATGAATATTGGCATAAATTTGAATCAATATCATTTGTAATATTATTTCTCATCATATACATTTCATTCATACCTTTAGATAAACCCATTTTCTGGGTATGTTGTAGAATTAGAAGACCGCCAGATTACCTTTTTTTCGCAGGTCATCAATTTGCAAGAAATTTTCACACTATTTACCTCAATTTTCAGCACAGTTATTGCCAGAACGATTTTAAAACTTCATAACAATGCCACGAAAATTGCTAACGCGGCAAATATGCAGAAGAAAATTCCATTTAGTGAAGTCACATGGTCGAAAAACACGATTAAATTATTTACACAATCAATTTTATTTATGTTAGGTTAGCCAAGTGCAGCTCTTGTCGAGTGGGTATAAAATTATACTGCTGAAATAATTGTCCCTACACCCCAATGTCGATTGTCTGTTTGATGTAAGTACATAAAGATTTTCATACCCACACAGATTTTCATACTCCCAGGCTCGGAAGAGCCTGAGAGAAATCGGCCCTCTAAAAGTTGTCGGACGTTACTTATAACTGGCCGGCCGATTTTAAAATTTTTCAAAGAAAAGTAAGGGCTTCATTTTCATCTAAATCAGTGGTTCCCAAACTATCTTATCTGACGCCCCCTTTTTGCTTCCAGTAGACCCACACGCCCCCAGTGCTCTTTTTTAGAGAAATGATCCTTACATTTATTTCTTTGCATTGTTCAGGAAAACATATTTGTTTGTATCACATTTTAATAATGTAAGCCACTCAAACAAATAATACTACATTCTAGTAACTAAAAAGGAAACATTTGGTTCAAAGTGAGCGAAAAAAAAGTTTGAACATTAGCAAATTGGCAAAATTGAGTTGCAATTTTAAGGAAAAATAATTTGAAAACATGGCATATAATATTTGGAATGACTCCATGAGACTAAGGCAAAATTTATGAACTAATTTGGTGAGATGGATGCTGCTGCTTCTTCCTCACAAGATCAGAAATTCTAGGATTGAAGGATGACAGCGCACAACGCAAGTCATTTTCTACATCAAGTCGGTTGCGCTGTTCTGTTTTCAGAACAACAAGAGCTGAGAATCCTGCTTCATAAAGATAAGTAGAAGAAAAGGGAAAAATCACACGAAGTGCTTCTTCACCTACTTTTGGGTACATGGGGAGATATTTCACCCAAAACTCTTCTAATTTCATTGTTTCAAAGTCTCTTTTCGCGCTGGAGTCACACTTCAAATCGATGGCTTCCTCTTGTAGTGATTCCAGTAACAACTCCACATCAGTGTTAAATGGATTCTGCACCAATGTCCAAAGAGAATTCTCCATTGAGACATCTGGAAAATAGTGCATAAATTCCTCAGCAAGGGAATGCAGATGTGATAAAACCTCTTTTGTCAAGTCACACTGCTCAATGTTTCTCTTCTCAGATATGAGCTCATTCAGATGTGAGAACGATGAAAAGTTCCCAACTTGTACTTTACGTTTCCAAAGACGAATTTTTTCGGTGAAAGCTCTGATCACATCAGAGTGTCCAATGATGTTTGTGTTTCTGCCTTGTAACTTCAAATTGAGGTTGTTGATAGCCTCAAAAAAGTCCACAAGGTATGCCAATGAGAGCTGAAAGTCTTCCTCTCTGAATGCTTCATACAGTTTGTCTTGTTTCTGCTTCTGCAAGAAAATTTTCACTTCATCTTTGAGCTCGTAAAGACGACTCAGCATGTTTCCCTTGGAAAGCCAGCAGACTTCGGTGTGAAACAAGAGAGTCTTGTAATCAGTGCCCAAATCTGAGCAAAGAGCTGCGAAAAGCCTAGAATTCAAAGAATTATTCTTTACAAAATTCACCACTTTTATTGCTAAATTCAGTGAACTGCGTAGATTACCAGGCAGAGTTTTGCTTGCCAATGATTGTCTGTGGATAACACAGTGAGTCCCAGTTACAGCAGGATTTTTTCAATCACCAGCTTTACAAATCCAGAGCGTGATCCAATCATTGATGGAGCACCATCAGTACAAACACCGACTAAATTTTCCCATGAAAGACCGTGCTCTAGGAAAAACTCATCAACCTTCGAAAAAACATCGATGGCCTTTGCTGTTGTATCCAGTGCTGCTGAGAAAAGAATTTCTTCTTTCACAGTTCCTTCATCTACGAATCGAGAATAAACAAGCAGCTGGCAGAGGTGAGCAGCATTAGTACTTTCATCGCACTGTATTGCAAAGAAGCGAGATGCTTTTATTTTATCCAAAACTTGTTCTTTTATGTCTTCTGAAAGTTCGTCAATGCGACGGTTCACTGTGTTATCTGATAAGGAAATCTTTGATAACTTTCTTTGGCTTTCTTCCCCAAGCACAGTATTTGCAGCACTCAAAAGGCAGGGTTTCACAAGAGTCTCCCCCACAGAGTGAGGCTTCTTTGCTTTTGCAATAAGTAGTGACAGCTCGTAAGATGCTTCCACCAGTTTCATCGTTTCTTGATGAAAAACGCTGCTTGAGTCCAGCTTCATACAATTCAGCTCATGCAGTTTGGCTGTGAAGAACTCCTTTGGCTTATCTTTTAATGCTTTGTGGCTTGTGCTCAAATGTCGCTCCAGACGACCAGGTCTTGAGGCGTCATTGCTGAGGACTACATGGCATATGACACACTGAGGGAGATGAAATCCATTTCTCTCCATAACAGTGAAGCCATACTTGATATATTCATCTGAATACTTTCTTTTCTTTGCCCCAGACATTTCTGCACAGTGAAAATAGCAACAAACTTATAAACTGCATCATGGAACTAAGTAGTTATACAACATACCGTATTGGCATGCACCACACCACACATTCATTTAACATAGATCACACAACTGGAAATCATATATCTGCAACATTCCAAAAATATTCAGCACACAAAGTGGCTTATATCTTAACAATAATGACAATAAAAAATGCGGAAAATACAACGAGAAGAAGCAAACAGAGTAAAACTACACGCACGAAAATGCTCAGTAATACTGTGATGTAATGTGTTGATTTGACGAGCGATGTTTTGCATACAGTCGACCTTGGCATAGTTGTGCTCATGTACCTTTATTTGTTGGATCTTAGGGTGCTTACACACCAAAAGACTGAAAGCGAGAAAGCAAGTGAGAGAGAAAGATGTCAGGCGAGATCTATCACACACCAAAAGACGGCTAGTTTGCTCCAGAATGTCATGGAGAGAGGATTATAACAAAAGCAAGCGGTACAAGCATGTGTTTGTAACGTTGGATTTCATTCTTACTTCGTCCCATTGCTTTGAAACATGAAATCTGTCACTTTGCTTCGGATCTTTTGAGTTCCAAAGGCACAATGCAGGATTAACTTCGGAAATATGGAGTTCAGTCTACGCAGAAGGAATTGAGCAGCTTACCTTCCTCGTTGACATCTCACCGCGCACTGCCAAACTACAGCCAGAGGATTCTTGCTGCAGCTCTCAAGCGTGAAACCATCTTCGAGTCACTTGTTAATCGATTCAAGTTTGCTTGCTTTCTCGCTTCAAATCTTTTGGTGTTCAGGCACCCTTATATTAGCGATTTTGGCGATGACTGAATTGTGATATGATGGTACGGTTTTGGACTTGCTAATTATTTTTGAGAACATATCTTAGATCCTTCCCGAATTACACTTAAATAAGGGTAATTTCTGAACTATAAGATGTACAATCTCGAAATTAGGACCAAATTAATGCTCGTGACGCGTACAACATTTTTATGTAATTGATAAATTTTTTACGCACCTGTGGGGGGCAGGAAGAGGGGCTCTCGTGACCCCTCAATAGTCGGCCGATTNCAAATATACAACATTTACAAACTACGCTGGTAATACTGGCGCAAAAGAATTTGCTGTTGATCGGGACGTAATGCGTGTAACAAGAAAAAGAAAGGAAAAACAGTTTATTTCCAATAGAGATGGTACAAAATTACCATCATTGGTTTTTAAAATATCTCAGAGTTAACACACTTAAATGATACACACACACACGAGTATTGTAATACCTATGTCACTAGTCAAAAAATGATTGAGGGCAATGTACTCCTAATCTTGCTTAAACTACATTTGATGATACATGTAATTATAATTATAAGAGATAACACAACTTCTTGACTTTTGACAGTTTACATATACATGACATAAAACTTTGCAATTCTTGACGCCAGGAAATACTATATGAATCGCTTGTTTCGGCCGATGTTCAAAAATGTTATTTCAAGGAAAGCGTGAAAAAAAATGTATATAAGCATGTGGAACACGAAGATTACAAGTTTTGTATTTCTAATTAAATCATTTTAACGTAACGATCATTAGTTGATAAGCATTTAATTTCAGTATAAATGGACGATCACACAAAAAATATATAGTTTTTACGGGAATGCTTTACAATAATAAAGAGATGACGAGTTCGGTAATGATACAAATTGAGAGTGAACAGAAAGAGACCACTATTTCTAGCTAAAAATGCCAGTTTTTGGTTTAGTGCATATACATGTGCATATATACATGTAAATATGTACACATATATGTGCACCTATATACCTACGCACATACATACATACACCTAACACGTAAACATACACAAATACATTTCTATGCATCGAGGAAATCACAACACATACGCGTTCCTTAAAATGCTGTGCGATGTTCTGAAATATAGGATAATGAGCAAAGGAAATTCGCGATAACTTTTCCTCTGTGTGTTGCGGCTTTCGATTTCTAATGGAATTTTGTAACGATGTTCAATTAAATATTGTATCAAAAAGATTATTGGGTCATGAGCGTCTGATTTATCATATGTGCGTGATCGTGCAACAAATATACGTAAATTTTTTTTAAATGCTTTACAATAATGAAGTGAAATGAAGTATTACGTAGAGACACATTCACCCATCTACGCACGCATAGCGTGCACACGTACACATATACACAAGTAAGCATGTGCGCAAATAGCATAAACTAGTCAGTATAAACTAGCATTCCAATCGAGAAATACCGAGTAAATACCTTTTAAAACGGCTTGAATTTTATGACATTTCCGTATTAGAAATAGTGGCACAAAACAGTCTATCTGAGTCAGAAACATGAAAACGATTGTCCTTGAACGGTTCCCATGTACAGAAATATTTCTAGAATATGTGAGTCCTAGGTACGGTTTTTATAATACACTCCAGAGCGTAAGAGATGATATGATACTTGCACTACACTAGCCTAACAAGAGCATTTTTGAAGGTGAATAAGAAACAAAAACATGAGTGGGTATTACAATACTCATGAGTGGGTATCACACATGCGTGTATTTTCCTAACTTCATCTAGGAATGGTTCCCCCTCGAATGACTCAATAATTTGTGCAATTTTCTCTGTTTCTGACATTTCGAATCGAGCAAAAACTGTTGTAAATCGAAAGTAAAGTTGAATCTCTAACAATTACAATGTTTTCTCGTCAAAAATTCCTTATCCTCGTTTCTGCCTTCCATTTTTATTTCTTATCGTTACAATATTTCATTAGCAATCGTAAGCAGCAACACGCACTGAAAAAGTTGTCACGAATTTCCTTTGCTCATTATCCTATATTTCAGAACATCGCACAGCATTTTAAAGAACGCGTATGTGTTGTGATTTCCTCGATGCATAGAAATGTATTTGTGTACGTTTACGTGTTAGGTGTATGTAGGTGCACGTATGTGTGTACATATTTACATGTATATATGCACATGTATTTGCACTAAACCGACAACTGGCATTTTTAGCTAGAAATAGTGGTCTCTTTCTGTTCACTCTCAATTTGTATCATTACCGAACTTGTCATCTCTTCATTATTGTAAAGCATTCCCGTAAAAACTATATATTTTTTGTGTGATCATCCATTAATACTGAAATTAAATACTTATCAACTAATGATCGTTACGTTAAAATGATTTAATTAGAAATACAAAACTTGTAATCTTCGTGTTCCACATGCTTATATACATTTTTTTCACGCTTTCCTTGCAATAACATTTTTGAACATCGGCCAAAACAAGCGATTCATATAGTATTTCCTGGCGTCAAGAATTGCGAAGTTTTATGTCATGTATATGTAAACTGTCAAAAGTCATGAAGTTGTGTTATCTCTTAGAATTATAATTACATGTATCATCAAATGTAGTTTAAGCAAGATTAGGAGTACATTGCCCTCAATAATTTTTCGACTAGTGACATAGGTATTACAATACTCGTGTGTGTGTATCATTTAAGTGTGTTAACTCCAAGATATTTTAAAAACCAATGATGGTAATTTTGTACCATCTCTATTGGAAATAAACTGTTTTTCTTTTC
>JACJUY010010759.1:0-11103 GCA_014220935.1 Platorchestia sp. MABIK
TGAAACCTACTGAATAAACAAGCAATGGCTATTACAATAAATAATTGGCAATGTTACTCTCTAGAAGTATAAGAATATACGGTTAAACTTTCTCAAACTATCATAAAAAACTAACTCAAACTTACTATAAACTTACCAAATTTTTACTATAACGATCAATGCATGTTCATTTTCTAGCTCCAAAGAAAATACACTATCCAATCCTCTATAATAATAAACGCTCGACGTTCATTATTATAGAGTACTGGACAGTGTTGTTTCCTGGAGCTCGAAAACAAACATGCAATGGTCGTTATTATGAATGATCGAGCGAGTCGTTTCCCTGGAGTTATCAAATGAGCGCAAAGCGGCAACTATTATAGAGGATTGGGAAATGTTGTTTGCTTGAAGTTAACAAATAAACTCACAACGCCTATTATAGAGGATTATTCAACATTATTCTCCTAAAGTTTAAAAATTAACGCGCGATATTTATTGTTAGAAAAGATCGGACTGTATTATTCTCTTGGAGTAAACAGATAAACATGCGAAGGATGTCACAGAGGATTGGACAATGTTATTCCGATGAAGTAGCAGCGTGCAAACTGAGCCAGGAAACAGGCATTCACTATTCAGCATGAACAAACAGGGCCAGGAAACAGACATTTTTAATTCAGCATGAGCAAACAGGGGCAGGAAACAGATGTTCATTATTTAGCATGAACAAACAAGGGCAGGAAACAGACATTCATTATTCAGCATGAACAAACAGGGGGAGGAAACAGACATTCACCATTCAGCATGAACAAACAGGGCCAGGAAACAGACATTCACTATTCAGCATGCACAAACAGAGCCAGGAAACAGACATTCACTATTTAGCGTGCACAAACAGGGCCAGGAAACAGACATTCGCCATTCAGCATGAACAAACAGAGCGAGGAAACAGACATTCACTATTCAACATGAACAAACAGAAGCAGGAAACAGACATTCACCATTCAGCATGAACAAAACGCTGCCTGCAGTGATTGCTTGGCGTGAACGCTCCACTTCAGCTACTCAGTTCAGCCCACCACGGCCGACTGGAGGCAATATTTTTTTAACTCCCCACCGTGTCTCCGAGAGCAGATTGCTTGCTCAATTGATGGTTCCAATGCTCAATCGAGAGTTGTTTTGAAATTTTCCTAACAGCAAACTGGTGCGTGAGCGACCAACGCTGGAAAAAAAATGCGAAGTGAAATGTTAGAACGAACGAATGGAAATTTTGCGCGAGGCTGAGGAAATAAATGTTATTTGTGGATGCAATTCGAGTGGCATGCATGTGTCATGAGTCCAAAAACAACGGCATGTAGTTTGAAAATATATATTTTTTCTCTAGGAATATCAATATAAGAAAAGTTTTAGCTAATTTGGTTTAAGGTCAGACTTCCAATGACAATTTAGGATTCACCAGGGTAAACTTCGCCAAGATTTAGGTATAAGTTAGATACATTTATTCTCTGAGGAAAGAATTTAAGCGTTCTAACAAAAAAATTCATCAATTAGTCTAGAAATAAGCCGTCACAAAAAGAGTTTTTGGGATAAGACAGTACGAGATGCACAACGTATTATGACGGCAAAATAATAATTTTTAAGGGAAGTGTGCAGTTAAAAATAAAAGAAAATTTCTTAGGGATGTTCAACGTCTACTAAACATTTTTATTGTAGCATGGATCTCAGACGACCGCTATTATTTGCTAGAACAACAGTACTCATATTGCCTAATGAATTTCTTTTCTGAATTTCATGTAAACTGGGCGTTTCTTGCCACTTAAATATTTTATGACCGATGCATATCTCTCGCACTGGGGGCCTCTAGCATTCAAACATTACATGACCGATGCATATCTCAGCAGCCTTGCATGTAAAAGTTAGGTAGGACGACCATCGGATTCAGTGAAAAGCGCACTGCACAGATGTATCATACAGTAAAACTTCAGACCGTTTCTCATCATTCCTTCAAACATATTCCTATATCTTTCAGTACAAGCAAAAAGTCCTTAAACTAACCAAAAAATTGCTTAAAATTTTCAAATAAATGAAAATTTTGTGGAACCGTCATAAACAATTTTTAGAATTCTAATCATCCACGCCACCCACTTTCACTAGTACTCAACCACGCAGCCCATTGCTCCTTTTACTCTTCCAACTCAAACTTCAAGGGACAAAATATTTCCCAAGTGTTAAATGCAAAGTATTAATTAATATCGGATGCATGTTCGATATTGGATATATTTTAATTAGGAATGTGTGGCATGTGCAAGTTACATAGCCTCACAATATTTAATCCTCGGCTCACAATATTTAATCCTCGGCTCACAACATTTAATCCTCGGCTCACAATATTCAATCCTCGGCTCACAATATTTAATCCTCGGCTCACAATATTTTATCCTCGGCTCACAATAAAAATATTGGCCTGCTCACAATTTTGTGAAAGTTCTCGATATCAGGACAACGTTAGCCTTGAATTATTGATGAAACGATTTTACGGTCAATTTGTTGGTTCTTTGATACAAACGACATATTCACCCTCGGTCGCGCTGGTCATGTATTAAATGAAGGTACGTCATTATTTTCACGTTGTTTTGAGGATTTGTATTGAGAGGGGACTAATTAAGAAAACATCAACTTAAAAGAGTTAAGTTTCACGGTGAATGAGCTAACTCTGTTTTAGCGAACCAAAATCGCTTCGCAATATGAGTAATGGATGTGGTATCAAATACGTGCAAAATTGAACTAATTTCCTCTTTTCTTTTATTATTCAAGGTGAAAAACCAGCTTAAAAACAGTACGGGGGACAGCTTTTTGAACGAAGTTTCTTCGATGTAATTAACTAATATTTAATTTCAGCTTACGTTAATTTTCGCTGTTATTAATGAACAGCAGCCTAGCAAATATATATGATATTTGTTTGATATTAATTCATATTTAGTAAGAAAACACGACATGAACAGAATATTGACGTACTAAAGTCGACCTTATGCCAAAAGTTTTAATTATGAAAAAACTATCATCAAGCTTTGTCTTCATTGCAATCAATGGCATCTGCACTCAACGAATTTAGTAAGCTGTGTAGACCATCTAAAAAAAAATTACTTTTAACGTACGATTGTAGAATATGGAAAATCATCAAAATGAACCAGAGCAATATCTAAAATCAATGGTTTAATTAAATTGAAAGGGCTATTTTTTGGAGATCTTATACGTAAAATAAATGGTTGAAAAAAGAAGTCCTTCGATAGTAACCTTAAATTCCATATTTTTATTGATGTCATAGTTTCTTCAAAAAACCCTTAACATGTTCACATTGTTATAAATATACTTTCTATTTGTTGTGCAGCATTTAAATCACAAATGCTTTTCACTTCACGCTCATTTCTACGAAACCAAAATTATTCGAAAAAAGGAACAGTGTCGCACTATTTTCAATTGCCTAGATAGTGAGATTCAAAATAGTGTACGTAGATAGTGGAGATTTTGTTTATCCCCAAACAGAGATGTCCATCGTCCAACAATTGGACAACAGGGTTCGTTGTTCAACAGAGCTTGCAGTGTTGGGCCATGGAGGCAATTTAACTTTATCCATAAATATGCGGAAGGATAATTGCCGCTTAGCGGGCAAAAGAAATTGCGACTTTGGCCAGCAAAACTATCGGGATTGCAAGAGCAGTTTTACCCATGCTTTCGTTGTGCAAGTTGATTGCGCAGGGTCGTTGGAAACTGTACAGTGTCTGGCAACTATATTTCGGGTCGAGAATTCTATCTGGCTTAGAAAAGTGTAACTGGTGTAACGTCGATTTGCTCCTTGAGGTGTTATCGAAGGGCTGAACTCTGGCAGCACACGCAGCGACTTCGCAGAACGATTTCCGAAACTTGCTCGCCGAAATCTCCTTGTTAGTTGCGACAAAGCCTTGAGTCTTGTTAAAGTTTTCGTGTACCGGAATCAATAGGCGCGCTATTCGGTGGCTGAGAGTCGGGTATAACCTCTACGGTAACGCCTGTAATAGAAACAAATTAATCTTGCCTAAAAATGGAGTCTTGTTATTCAGAATTGGGTATAACCTCTACGATAACGCCTGCAATAATTGAAGCGAATTAATCTAGCCTAAAAATGTAGTCTTGTTATGAGAGTCGGGTGTAATCTTTACGATAACGCTTGTAATTGAAACAAATTAATCTTGCCTACTAATGGAGTCTTGTTAGTTAAAAACGGAATCTTGTTATTCGCGTTCATAATATTCTGACACAAAATGAACCCTACACCTGAATAGTGCTATGTAAAAATACCCCCCGTTTCCGTAGAACTTCCTCATAATATTTTTTTCTCGGGATGATTTTCCGAGGTAAATTAAACTGGAAGTCAATTTGTGGGTGACGCAATTTTTAAACAGTGGGCTGAAAGTATGGGTATAAGAATTGTATTTTATACGTAATATTTTGTTTAGCTTCAGTAGGATAAATCATTTCCAAAATTACGAAAATTGTATTTCATATCCTGCACCAAAAGCTAAAAGGTGAGAGGTATCAAACACATCTGTCACTTGTGAGAGGCTATTTTATATCAGGGAGAGCAACGGCCATTGAGAAATGTTGTTCATCGTGGAATTGTTGTAGATATTATGGTATCAAATAATGTTTCTGTTTATTCCATCGTTCTTTGATGACAACAATCTTCAGAGAGAAGTTCTGAGAAAGGAAATGTTTAGAGTAAGTTCGAGAAAATTAGAGACAATTTTCACCATCATACTTCTATGTAAACTATCCTTAAAGAACACAATTTCTTTAAGGTGGGATAAATCAGAGGGTATTTATCTCTTCATTCGTTGACGTAAACATTCCTTTACGAACTTCTTCAGGTAAGGTTATATTCAAGTGAGTTTACCCTTCATACGTAGATGCCAACCATACTTATAAAATATCATTTTGGGTAATGGTAGAATGATCGACTTCATAAACTAGAGGCAGAGTTCGTTTTTGGAAATCCGTTCCAGTGAGGTTTTTGCTTTAATTTCTTATGTTCTCCTGCCACTAATTACACAATCTTGTTTTCGACATCATAATTATCGTTCATGTGAGAATATTGTTTTAAAACAGTTTTTCTATTTTGCTTTCACAAACTACATAGTCTTTTATCGACGTCATAATTAATTAAAAAAAACCGACATATGCGTGCATTGTTATAAACAGATTTTCAATTTGTTTTTGGGGCTTTGAGTCCCACGTGCTCTCTGTTACTTCACAGCTTCTTCTGTTAAATAATAGGCACACTTCGCTATGGAGAATATTTACGCACTTTCCTCAGGAAGAAAATACCTCCAGGATGGAGGTCCGTATAATAAATACGCTAAAAGTTCGACCAAGACTCGGGAACTACGTAAGACAAATGGAGTCCCTACATTCGAATCCTTTGCGGGTGCAGAAGCTGAAATACGGCAAAACTTTATCTATAACGCGCCAGGATGCCCCCGAGCCCCATGTGCAGAGGGAATTCTACAGGCACATCTAACTGAATACAGGCCTATGTGATGCGTAATCGTACTTATATAATAAAACGCCAGGTGTCTCCTAAAATTTTAAATATAATTTTTTTGTGTGTTATTTCTCCTATGTTAATACTACTGGAATTTCATTGAACACATTAGATTGGTTGGCCCGTTTCTCTTCCACGCTAAAAAGAATGCTTAATGGCCGTATCTGAGGGACGATTTTCAACGGTGCACAAGTACAAGAATATTTTAATCATGGGTACTATTAGGATGGATATGTTTGTTTGCCATCCACATCTGGAAGATTTGTCCAAAGAAAATATAAAATCCCATCATTTTTGACGGGTCGTGTACACTAGTACGGTTATAACTTGCAATACGTTTCAGGGGTACAATTTAAACGGGTACTTCTTGCACCATATTTTGAGGCACAATCTGCCCCATTACAATTTGCACATCTTGAGGGTGTAATTTACTCAGGTGCAACTTGCATCACATCTTGATTGTTTAATTTGAAGGAGTACAACTAGCATCTCGATTTGAGGGTACAATTTGCACGGCTACAACTGACATCACAAATTGAGGGTACAATTTGTCCTGGTACATTTAGCATCTCGTTTTGAGGGTGCAATTTACACGGGAACATCTAGCATAAAGTTTTGAGGGTGTAGTTTGTACAGCTACAACTCGTAACACGTTTTGAGGGGACAGTTTGAACGGCATCAATTTACACCACATCTTGAGGGCACAGTTTACCCGTGTACAACTTCCATCATATTTTTGAAGGCGCGATCTGTACTGGAACGTTTGGCACCACGTTTGGCACTACGTTTGGCACTACGTTTGGCACTACGTTTGGCACTAAGTTTGGCACTACGTTTGGCACTACGTTTCGAAGGGTGTGGGACAGTTCTGCTCAGTTTTCATGCACATGATGTTGTTTGCGTAAATGATTATTCGTCTGACGCCTAGTGGTATTTATTTGATCATTTTTGGCGTGTTCCGTTTGAGTGAGTTTAGTTGATGATTCTATAACTGATTCTTCACATTCCCGGAAACCGTTATTTGAAGGTTATGGTAATTATTTACAGGTAAATAACAAATGTCAGAGTGCATTGCCAAGCATATTTCGAGGAAAATAAACTGTCGCTATCAAAAATTGTCACTTTTAATCACTGTGTTCTGTCGGCATTTTGCTGGCAAGCTTTTCAGTAAAAATATTTAAAGAGCAACGAATCGGAATCAAAAAGATGAATTCAGAACGACTTCCAAGTTAAACAAGTTAAACGTGTAGTTGAAGTGAAATAGACTTCGAGATTCCTTGGTTTTGAGGTCCACATCTCAGACGACTAGGTCGCCATTTGTTTGTTATTAATGTCTGATAAAAACAGAATGACATTATCATTTCTTCTCTTGGTCAGGATCTCTCGATTACTATTCCCTATGCAAATAATTACTAGGGATCGACCGATTAAACGTTTAATAATTATTAATTAATTATTCGTGATGATTAGTGCCTTTGTTTTCACACTAATAACGTCCTCCCCCCCCCGTTTCCTTCATTCTAGTTGACATATCTGAGTATCATTATAATTCTCTCTTAAGGATACCATTTCATTTAAAAATTACCACGGTTTGCTTGAAAGATCTATTGTCAGTTGATTCGCTGTTGATTCCTTGAATCTTTCCCTAAGTGGATTTATAACTCTTTAGCTTTAGTCATCCCTTCAGCTAGATCTAACATTCTTCCCTCAGTTCTTTATCATCTTTCTCTGTTCATCATCCTTTTCTCTGTTCATCATCTTTTGCTCTGTTCATCATCCTTTTCTCTGTTCATCATCCTTTTCTCTGTTCATCATCCTTTTCTGTGTTCATCCCTCCTCTCTCAATCTATCATTCTACACCATTCATCACTCCTTAGCCAATCAACCCTGGCTCGATTCATCACTCCTCTTCCAACCTACTATCCCTCTCTCTATTCATCACTCCTCTCTCAAACTGTTCATCATCTCTCTACATGCATCATCTCTCTACATGTATCATCTCTCTTCATTCATCATCTTTCTAAGTTGATCATCTCCCCACATTCATCATCTCTCTACATGTGTCATCTCTCTTCATTCATCATCGCTCTATATGCATCATCTTTCTATGTTGATCATCGCCTTATATGCATCATCTATCTACATGCATCATCTTCCTACATGCATCATCCCCGCAAGTTCATGATTGCACTATGAAGTCATCTCTCTACGTTCATCATCTCTCTACATTCATCATCTATCTACATGCATCATTTCCCTACATTGATCACTCCCGCAAGTTCATCATTACACTATGAAGTCATCTCTCAAACGCAATCCGCTCGGCCACCGCTCACACTCAGCAGCAGCAGTAGCAGCACCAGCAGCAGCAGCAGCAGAAGCAGTAGCAGCTGCTTCAGTGTGTGAGAGATCCAAGCTGCCGGGTGTAATTTACGGGTACATTTGTGCTCCATTTCTGGTGAGTAAGAAGCGCCACACTACTGATGCATCTATAAAACACTCACCTATTCATGGCACTGTTAGAGTGCGTGCATTTGCGACACAGATTGAATGGGCCACGATTTAGATGCGCATAAGATCACCCTAAGAGTTTCTTGTGCCTGTACTAAGACGTCTCGTGATCCAGTGACAGTTTTGTGGCGTGATGATTTTGTGGTAATGCTACGGATGACATGCTGTTCCACTGCGGTGAAACGGACGTGTTGTGCAAGTGATTCGCCTTGCTGTGAAAGTGTTGAATGATTGCGTGATCTTTTACTGTTTTGAAGTCGGGTATATGTCAAAACGTTTTGAAGTTCCTTTAATCAAAATATTTAAGAGCTCAATTTGCGAATAATTTAAAATATTTCGGACATGACGAAAGTCGGGAAATTTAAATGCCGCTTTATATATAGTTCGCCTTCGGTGTTGTTCAGTAACGTATTTCTTCTGCTAGAAAGCTATGATGTTAACTTGAGGATTAAAGAATTTGGGTCTCTACAATAATGCCTTGATTACGACGGTGAATGTGAGAGACTAATCAGCGAGGAATTTTCACTGATTTGTTATGACTTCTTGTGCTTTACCAAAGTTGATCTCAGAGATGTAGTCTGCATGGACAAGCTCCAGATGCTGAACTGTATTTTGTGAAAAGAAAACTAGTTCTGTATGCCCGAGTGTGACGAATTCGTCACACAAAAATAGAAGCTTCCTATGTACTAAATTACATGCAGAGCTTCTAGCAAATGAATGTGACCACTTAGGTACGTGTTATCTTCAAGCAGAGTTAATTGTCGCGTCAGTTTGGCGTGCGATACTGAAGTTATTAAACAAAACTTTGTGTGTGTGGCACGTATAGTTCGCAGCATTCAAAAGTATATTTAATTTAGATTAAATTTAAAATTCTTTACCAGCCGTAATCGAGTTTTCAACAGAGGAAGTAACCACTAAAAAATGAAGCCAGTGAACAGTGGAATGACCGTAAAAATGAAATAGCAAAATTTTGAAACTTCAATTTAAATACGCAGAAATCTTGTCAAAATCAATTAACAGTTAAAAACCCCGTTGATTATTCGAAATGATCACTTCTAAAGTCTCTAATATTCCCTTGGTGAAATGTATTACGAAATTTTATTACGTGTACTCAAAAGGATTTCATTTGATGTTTCAAAATTAAATATGATTTCGAGTCGGGCTTTGACAGGATTCTGGTAATTTTTCTAATGCTGCGGGCGATCTCTCTCATTATTTTTCATAAGTTAGATCAATGTACTGAGCGGAGGAACTGAGATTCTCTCCTTTTTTAACGATCTCTCTCTCAGCTGGCCGCTCATCAAATTTACAAGAACCCATTGAGTACAACACACTATATTAATACTTTGACTGTGATGTGAGCCACCGGTGGTGACTGAGGGAGTTTTGATTACGCTGATGACTGAACAGTAGTCACAAACTCAATTTTCATAAATACAAAATCAAAACCAAATGAAGGCACGATTCAGTTAAAGTTTGCTATTTTCAACCACGCATACCACAATTACCTTCATATATGAGTTGATTATTAAACTTCAGTTTTTCCTGCCGCAGTCAAAGTGTTAAGAACTGAAACTTCTGCTCAGACGTTATTCTCAGCCCGAATTTTCTTTTCGCTGTCAAAGCTGAGATCCCTCGGCAACTCCCACAAACAATCGTGATGATGTTATTCTGACTTCCGGCACTGATGGACTTGAGGCAATTAATTTTTTTAATGGAGTGAGATCTTCTTTAATCCTGCACAAAGGCCCGTGGAAATGACTTGAGCGTATGGGGCTTCAATCCAGGCCCATGAATTACTGTGGCTCATTTGCATGCAAATCAGAGGTTACAATACTTCTGATGGGGCGACCGGCCCAAACTCTGGAGGTTCCAATCCTGTTTGGGCCGGGCGCCGAAATTTCGACGCAGATGAAAGCCTAAGTTGAATACCACAAAGTGTTTGACCGGACATGAGCTGAATAGAACTTGACTGGCCATAACGTGAAGAGAACTTGGACGGTCATAACGTGAAGTGAACTTGGACGATCATAACGTGAATAGAACTTGACCGGCCATAAATTGAAAAGAACTTGACCGGTCATAGCATGAATAGAACTTGACCGGCCATAACGTGAAGAGAATTTGACTGGCCATAACGCGAAGTGAACTTGACTGGCCATAACGTGAAGAGAACTTGACTGGCCATAACGTGAAGAGAACATGACTGGCCATAATGTGAAGAGAACTTGACTGGCCATAACGTGAAGAGAACTTGACTGGCCATAACGGGAAGTGAACTTGACTGGCCATAACGTGAAGAGAACTTGACCGGCCATAACTTGAAGAGAACTTGACTGGCCATAACGTGAAGAGAACTAGACTGGCCATAACGTGAAGAGAACTTGACTGGCCATGATGTGAAGTGAACTTGACCGGCCATGATGTGAAGAGATGTTGACTGGCTGTAAAGTGGGCACATCTTTACTGGTGAAAAAGTGGGCAGATCAAGTGAACTTTTATCTTTCATTAAGAGAAGACAACTTTACCGGCCTTTAAAGTGAGCAGTTGTTTTGCATAGTAAAAATTTTTTGATTTCACATTAAATGAACAGATTTTTTTCAGCCATACGGTAACAATATCTTCACATGCCATAAGTGAATTGATTTTAACCAGCAAGAAGGTAATCGAAAGTGACAATGTTGCTGGGACTGAATTGGAAAAGAACGACAAAAAATGGCAAAACCCATGAAAATAATAGCAAATCCACATGAAATGTAACAAACTATCGGACAAAGAGTGACAATCGGCAAGTAAATGTAAAACTTTTCCTCGATAGAACAAGTGAAATGCAAGAAATCGGCAAATAAATGTAAAAGTTCTCCACGATAGAACAAGTGAAACGCAAGAAATCATTAAATGAATGTAAAAGTTCTCCGCGATAGAACAAGTGAAATGCAAGAAATCGGCAAATAAATGTAAAAGTTTTCCACGATAGAACAAGTGAAACGCAAGAAATCATTAAATAAATGTAAAAGTTCTCCGCGATAGAACAAGTG
>JACJUY010010760.1:0-11403 GCA_014220935.1 Platorchestia sp. MABIK
TTTTGTGATGGCTGTTACTGTGTTATCCATAATGATAATCGTGACAAGCGTTGAACAACGACCATGTAGTGTGCTTTTGTTGAAATGATGTGAAGCTTTATTTTTCTTTGAATTGAGACCTACGGCGCGATATAGTACGAACTACTGAAGCGCTAGCAAATCAATGCTAATACTACTATTACTTAACTTTTATATTCCACCCCAGAGGAGAGATGATCGCTCAAAATTATTTGTCCGATCGGGCAGTGAGAATCTTCGACTTGAGCAGTGAGCGTAACGCTGTATTGCACGAGGAGCCGGTAAAAAAAATTTTCGCCCTGCGCTTTACATGGCTCGTAGTTTTACTGCTTTAGCGACACGTTAATTCGATCTCGAGTTCTAGCACTTTACACAACAGCCGAACCACTCTGCCACGTACACCAGCTGCGCTTGAGGCCGTAGAAGGATAGACATCTGAATTACAGTCTAGGTGTTCTTTGGATATATTCTCAACCCTAAAAAATATTTCTAATTGTGAAAAATTATTTGCTAGACTTCGTGCGCGTCACGAAACTCTCACTTTTTTAACTTATATGGCTCTGTGGCAGTTTCGGCGATGCTACCAGAAAAAATAAATGAAGTTCCACGCGTGTGTTAAGCCTGGCAGGAGCTTTTTTTCCCATATCCGTTCAAATTACTATCCACAAGTAAAATAAAGTGAAACAAACTTCATAAATTCAGTCACAAAGTAGACAAATTTAAAACTAAACTTTGTTGTTAGGTACGACCAGTGCCGCTACGAGCGATCGAGATGCAAGATACAGAAGTAGATTAAGCATAGCAGTTTACAATATTACGTGATGACAGAAAATGATAATTTCCTGAAAAAAGAATTTTTTAAGTCTATTGTCGGAGGCATTTGAGATCACAAAAAGTTGCGAACGTCGGTGTGGGAGAGACTGTGAACACCCCCATTTCACAATTCAAATCTACGTTCAAGGTTTATAACGTCTGTGCGTGCCGCAAAAAGAATGAAAAAAACTACGAATAAAGTGAAGTAACGAAATCAGAAAAAGAACGCAAATAATGACCATGGAGGTGGAATGATAGAAGAATAGGAGAGTAGTTTTTCTGTGTAAATGTACGTATCATGTAAAACAATTTTCGCAATAAAAATCTAACTTGATTACGCAAATATATATATATGCATTTATCAATTTTCGCATCGTACTTCAGCAGTAGCAGAAAAATTGATTTTCTCTGAAAATATCCCTCTTCACCCATACCGAAAAAAATCAGTATTCGCTAGTTGACAATGCAATGCTTACTAGGAATAGAACACGATGCTAAAGTTACAGTGACAGCTGAAGCTGAACTTCATAGGAATTTTAGCCTCCAGTTTTCAAGGGGCAATTTAGCGCTCTAAATTTCAACGAAGTGCCCTATGGTTTGGAGCACATTGCCAGGATCAATTTTGCACTCTACATGAAATGCTCAACTCTGCCACCAGCGCACCGAAAGCTGCTACTACACAGCATCTACTTCTTCGAGTCGAGAGCGCACCTTGACCCAAGCAGTAATATCGCTACATGGACAAGTTCAGTGGGCTGGCTACTGTCTGGGCATATTTGAGA
Source organism: Platorchestia sp. MABIK (assembly GCA_014220935.1). NCBI lineage: Eukaryota > Metazoa > Arthropoda > Malacostraca > Amphipoda > Talitridae > Platorchestia > Platorchestia sp. MABIK. The sequence goes on from JACJUY010010760.1 coordinate 1,614, forward strand.
GGGGCTTTTCAGCCACTGTGCTCATAAAACAGTCACCCAATCGTCGAGAACTTTTTCGTACGCTTTGCACCAACGGCTTATTCAAACTAGTTCCATTTATATTTCGACTTACTCAGGGTACAAGTCTTCGCTCTCAAGCCCACGTCTTCAGATGTTGATCAACCTTTACAAGCCAGCAGCATTTGACTCTCACTGCAGTCAACGTAAATGATTGACTTGACACGTGCACTGGAAACAATCTCTCCAAGACTCGACGGCGTCCATTGCTCTTCTAGTTTCGCATTCGGCTTATAAAAATTTCATATGGAGGCGTTCCGGCGTCCATTTGAGATCCTACTTGGATCTCATTCGTATTTTTAAATCCTCCGATGATCAAGCCTGGCCATGTTTTAAGACATTCAGTCGATTTTGGAAAAAAACATTCGAGTATCGCTCGAGCTAAGAAAAGTCTGAAGATTCGTTATTTCTTCGCAAGTTCGTACACAATGATAAATAATAGATATATCAAAGTATAAACGACTCAGAACCAATTTTTTAAAAACTGAGTGCAAACGAAATAAATTTTCGGACAAAATTTAAGTCCATTTTCACAAAAATCAACAGCACATCGCAAATTTCCCCCAGATAAGCCCCGAACGGCGGCGAGTAGTGAAGTTATGCTAACTTCGGGAAACAGATGTTCATCCTCTTTCGTATTCAGTAACATTTTAAATACCGTGAATTGAGAGTCAACGAGAGCAGCAGTTCATCTTGTACTCAAAACAAGGCGTTGTTGGAGTGAAGATCTTAGCAGCCGAGTCCAGCTCTGCCGCCTGCAAACCCAGAAGCGGATATGCTCTCGACGATCACTTCTTGGTGGCATTCCTTTTGTTGTATTTTCGCCACACCTTTCCTGTAAATAAAATTAAGTAAATTAGAGCTCATTGGAACCTTCTTTATGAGTGAATTTAAAACGAAATACTGCTCATTTACATATAAGTACGCGGGTTCATTGCGGTACGCTTTTGACCTTTCAGGTAGAACAGGGTGCGTTAACAATACTTCAGCACACATTTGCATCATGAAATCTGTCCCGGATTCTGTAGGGTGTCGTAAAACAATCTACTCATATTTCGACTACCCAGTGCTCGTGTATTTTGGTTAGAAGAAGGTGTTTATGGCATAGATTCAAGTCGGCTGAATTCAATGAAAGAAAATGACATTAAATTTCAGAAAATTCAATATTCTTCAAAAATTAGTTGCATCTGAAACAACAAATTCGTCAGTAATCGCCGTTCATTGATTGAGAACATTTTTAAGAACACCCTGTAGTACTAAAGGAATTTTCCCGCAAACTTGTCTCGACTAACAGCATTACAGGAATTCCTTTTCGGATTAAAGCTCTAGCCATACCTCCTTGAGAAAATAATTCTAACACACTGGTTAATGTGCATTTTGTTTTTTGAGGCCTCCCATACACACACTTGCAACATAGCAAGACATGCTCTCTAACCTCGATTTACCTTTCAATCATTGTCTTTAGTTTGGTACCGATTTAAAAATGTTAATTTTCTGCTTACGCCCAATGCACTAGAGTGACCTGATGTATGTACCCGGCAGCACAGAGTCCAATGCCGCAGGATTTCAACCCTGCTCACCCCTCTCCCTCCACCTCCGAGCAGCTACAGCACCACCTCCGAGCAGCTACAGCATTGTTAGGTTAGGGTAATTTAGGTTAGGTGAGTTAACTTGAGTTAGGTAAAGTAGGTTAGGTTAGGTTGGGTTGGCCAAGTTCAGTTAGTTTACGATTAAGTTAAAAAAGTGAGAGAATTCCTGTTTTTGAGTGCCGAGATGGAGGGTCGAAGGGCCAAACACCAGCGGTCGTTGTCAAAAATTATTGCATTGATTTAATGCAGGTCAACTTTGGTATTCCGCTATAGTATCCACTTACTAAATACTTGTAGGGGTTATAATGCAGTGATTAATAATAACTGTAGAGCGAACAGATAGGTTTGAACTTGGTCTACCCTAATCCAACCTAACCTAACCTACTTAACCTAACTCAAGTTAACTTACCTAACCTAAATTACCCTAACCTAAAAATGCTGTAGCTGCTCGGAGGTGGTGCTGTAGCTGCTCGGAGGTGGAGGGAGAGGGGTGGGCAGGGTTGATCCTGCGGCATTGGACTCTGTGCTACCCGGCAGCTCACATATCCACTTCTCTTCAGTAACTCCTAATACTACACTTATAAATTCTTTTATCAATCCCTCTTAAACGACATTGTTTTTGTCTCTGAGCTCTGATCTTCAATTTTCCGCAAACAAATTAATCGAAAAACTTTCATCGTATACGAGCTTTCCTGCTCCCTGAATAGTTTACACTACAGGGTCAGCGATATCTCTAGAATTCTATATTATTCGAGCTTTTACACAATAAACTTTAAATGAAGTCCATCTCTGCGCATTAACTTCATTTCCATCGAACTGAAAGTAAAATATACTTCTATCCTTCTAAATACGAAGGATATCCCACACCGCGAACCTGTTTTTATCCACTATTTAAACCTTGTAGTGCGAGCTGCACCTGGATCGATCTAAAACAGCTCTAGCAAACCTAAACGCGCTTAGCTATTGAGTATCACCATTTGCCACAGCCGTGAAGAGAAATTTTTGCCTTCCTCAAATGAAGCTATTTCTACATCAGGGCTTGAGTGAGCAGAAAAATTAAGCCATATTTTGCTGAAATTATCCGGTTTTAGGCCTCTCTAAAATCCGTCTGAGGTTAGTTGTGAGACTCTGAGAGGGTGAGGATATGAGTCGGAAGCTATCAGAACATGCTCGATGACACAACTGTTTAAGAGACTCGCAACATACTCGTATTACCCAACTAGTCATGTAGAGGCGTGATTTGACTTATCGAATTCAGTCAGAAATAACTATGATGTTATCAGTCTTCTGCATCTAGCGTGATGAAGTAGCATCGCATGCGTTCTAACAAAGTTAGTGATGAGAACCTTGGATGATGGCTTGTCATGCAGCGTAAAACTAACCAACCTTGGTAACAAGGTTTAAAAGTTTATAAAAGAAGATAAAAGTTGAAGAAGAAAGTAATAGGTGCTGAAAACAGGAAAGCAGTGTGCTGATAAAAGATGGTCCACAGCAAAACAGAAAAAACAATTCTATTTTAACCGAAAGGCCTAACTTTTAGCCAGTGACCTCACACATTCCCTCTGGGGGCGCTAATTCCCATAGATACAATAGTTGTATCCCCTGAGAAAATGAAACTGGTTTCGATTTTAATTTTACATTCAAACGTTAATCGCTGGCTAAGATGATTCAAATATTTACTTAAGTGAAAAGGAAAAATTAAACAATGACGATTGGTGGGACTCTACATGGAGATAGATAAGTTGGTTTAAGCCTTTTTAACCGCAACAAAGGCGTCCCAGAAAGGAAGAATGAAAGCATCATTTGGAATGAAGTTGAGGGAACGTGGATCTATGCTCAAAGTGTGTTCCCACATAAGTTCTGCGCATAGAAACGAAGTCGAGAAGACAATTTTTGAAACGAGATAAAGTTAAAAACGAAATGTGGAGGTACTGAAAAGGAGTGCAGTGAACAAAAAAGTTGGTCTTCAAGAAAAACGTATTTTATTTCAACAAAAAGAAGACCAGCCTCTCAGCTAGAGACCTCACAGTTTTCTCCTCGCAGTTCTAATCTGTAACGCTACAATAGTTGTATCCCCTGATGGAGCCAGAACTCAAAAAGCAAAGGAAAGATATGCAAAAGCAGTTCGCTCAGTCTTCATTTCAGAATCCAAAGCGGAGCCTTTGGTAGTACGAAGAAAATTAATGTATAAATCTTTCACTTACAGTGGATTTGGCTACAATCTGTGTCAAAGCACACTACATGTCGACTTCAAAGAAATTGTAAGGTCAGCCGTGACGCTACAATGACGCAAATTAAAAAAAGGAAGAAAAAACGATCACAAGTTTTCAGATTAGATTATATGATAGTTTAAGCCTCCCTAACCGCAACAAAAAAAAGCGTATCGAAGAGAGGAAGGCACCATTAAGTATGGAGATAATGGAATGCGGAATCTATGCAGGAGCATAGAAATAGTAAGTTGAGAAAGAAGTTCATGAAACAAGATAAAAGTTGAAAAAGCAGTAGGTGCTGAAAAACAGGGCAGCAGTGAACCGAAAAAGGTGGTCCTTGACATGGTAAAAAAAACGTTTTATTTAAACAAAACGAAGGCCTACCAAACTCTCAGCTTGGGCCCTCACACATTTTTCCCCCTGGGAGTGCTAATTCTCATAGATAGAACAGTTGTCTCCCCCTGAGGGGTCACAAGTTTTAAAGAAATAAGATTAGATTATGTATGTTAGTTTTCAAGTTTCCCTACCCACATGAAACATGATCCCAAGAGAGGGACGAGGAAGTCTCCGCTAAAATGGAATTCAGGATTCGGAAAATTTGCATCTAGCAAGAGGGTGATTTAACACAGGATTTCTCGAAATAGAAACAGCAAGATTGAACAGAATTATAGTAGTAGCAAGTGGTGGTAAAATGCACATCAGGAAACTGAAAATATGGTCGGAAACAAAAAAGTACACATAACATTAACTTATTTTTTCAATAAAAGGCCTACCTAACCTCCAGCTCGGGACCTCGCATAAAAAGAACGAGGAACATCTGACGTACAATACCCCTATCTCCGTACGAATGAGTGTAAAAAACTAATCTAGAACCTTCATTGAGAATGAGATCACCAAATGATAATGAACGAGGCGGAACTTTTTAACTGGAGTCACCAGAATTTGGTAGGATGGAGTCGTCATCCCCGGCTTAGGGTAAATTATCTAAGAATGGTGCCAAATTTCAAAGAATGCGAGTTCACACTTGAAAAAGTATTAATGCACGCATACTCATTATTACACACATGAATTTACTGAAGAAAAACACAAAACGTAAAATCAAATCGGGATTTATAGATGTACCAGGAGAACTGAAAACAAGTTCAAGTTACGACTATTCGAAAGGTATAAAAAACTAACGCAGCTCGATCACGTTACAAAGACTAAGCAGCACACTGCACTGTCATCCCAGAGGATTGCGCTTGTCAGTAGTATGTCGAGCTACTCAGAGGATGCTTTTGTCAGCGAAAAACTTACCAGCTGAAAACGAAAGTCTATTTGTTGAATCCATTCAGGCAAACCAAGCACCCGGAGAAATTCGAAACTTTCACGAGCATTTGTTAATGGTAAAATAAAAGACAATGTCGACCACATTGGGCGTATGGATAGATGTATTTGGGAAGAGAAATACCTATCTAAATGGAGACACAGAACATGTTGGGATTGGACAGCTTCTGGTACATACGTGAACAGTAAGCAAATTCAGTTTCATTTAACTTCCTCACATGCGATTCCAGAAGCTTGTGAATTCAAATCCCAAACATGGACCTGGCACAAAAAATTTACAGAAAATGTAACAATACAGAGTAATACATACGAATATTAGCACACTTACAATACAGTTCCTTAAGTGGAAACCCACCTACTGTACGTGCGACTGACCACCTCTTTCTCCTCCACAAACAAGCAGAAGGGCAACGTTGTCAAGCATCACCACAGCACTAAATACATCGTTCGCACCACCTCCGTAATGTTGAGTAGTCGCATGCATCGAGTAATATTTCAGCTTCTGGGGACAGTTGCATTTTCCTTGATAACATTTTTGATGAACTGAAGTAAAATTCTAGCCACCGTATCCATGCTACGAGAAATCGATGAAAACCGGAATAACGCAAAGGCCCAAAGAGCACGCTGAATCAGTTTTGAACATGAAGTTGTAAATACTGGCTATACTGGTTACAAGATAATGACGAAATGGACAAAACCATCAACATTGCAATATAGTATTTAGTAACGGAAAAAGTCCACAGAGCTGGAAAAATTTAGGAAGCGACTTGAAAACGTAGTTCTTGGTGGCCTTTGATCTATCATTAAAATTTTACAATGGAACATCAGAAACATAGCAAAGTTTTTTCATCCGAATTAGTACAAAGTCAGTTTTGTACAGAAGTACCTATTTATAAAGTAAAAAGAAGTACTACATGTTACATAAGTATATACATTATTTCTGGTTAATATTCGAACATTACGAAGCATAATCCTTAAATGTTGGACTTTCTCCACAATTCAATTTGCTTTCATTATAAATTGATCTTTTCAGCAGAGAACTTACGCTATTAATTCTGAATTTACTTTACAAATATACCTCTTCACTGGCAGATGACTAAGACCTCACTCAGAGGTGATAGAACTCGCATCTTGATGTTTGGCTCTGTGATTTCGTGCAGGCACACTCAAGGTTCCACGAGATTCAGCGTTTTTTTTTTAAATTATTAATTTTATTTTAAAAGGTTTACACCCCCGAAGGTACAACACAGACGTTTCATCAGCGCATTTAGAATTACTGGGTATTTCATTTTTCACATTCAAGTCTATATGGACTAAATTTCCGTGTCTTGTTCAGTACGGGTTGCTAGGCCGGTAAAGAACGCTGGAAGCATTTCGGTAATATGAATGAAAATAGAACGAAATACACTTTTACAGAACGTCGACTGTACGGCAAGCCGGTCTCTCCAACGAAATTGAAAGAAAAGACCTGCTTTACTACAAATCTGAACAGGCTCCTACAAGAAATGCAAATGTAGGTGGGTAGCTGGGTGACCATTGGGAGCAGATAACCTGAGAATAATGCAGAAATCCTACATATCCCTGCCGTGCTGCGCATTGACGAATCACCAAGTACAGTCACTTTCAACACATAGGTGGCCACTCGAAGCGATAAGGAACTTCATCACTCGCACAGAACACCTGCGATAGTAGATCACATATACGCAGGCAAATACCGACGAACACAACTGTCTTTCAAAGAAATTGGCAACCATCACCAATAAAATACCTGTAACATAAATCCTACTGCGAGACAAAAATGAGCAACCTCATCATTTATCATTCAGTCAATACTTTAATAAAACATTAAAAAGATAGATCCATTTGAAAAGATAACTAGAAAGATAAAAGATAGATTATAGATTATTAGTTAGTTTAAGCCTCCCTATCCGCAACAAAGGCGATCCAAAGGGAGGAAGGAAAAAGGCACCATTTAGTATGGAGTTAAGGGAACGCGGAATCCATGCAGAAAGGGCACAGAAACAGTAACATAAGAAAGAAGTTCATGAAACAGATTATAAATTAGATTATTAGTTAGTTTAAGCCTCCCTATCCGCTACTAAGGCGATCCAAAGAGAGGAAGGAAGGAAGAAGGCACCATTTAGTATGGAGTTTAGGGAACGTGGAATCTACGCAGAAAGGGCATAGAAACAGTAAGATGAGAAAGAAGTTTATGAAACAAGATCAAAATTCAAGAAGTAGTAGGTGTTGAAAAAACAGGACAACAGTGAACCGAAAAAAGATGGTCCGTAACAGAACAAAAACCTATGTTATTTCAACAAAAGGAAGCCTACCTACTTAGCTCGGGCCCTCACACAGTCCCCCTGGGAGCGCTGATTCCCATAGATACAATAGTTGTATCCCCTGAGGGGAGTTCATGAAACAAGATCAAAGTTGAAGAAGAAAGTAGTAGGTGTTGAAAAAACAGGACAGCAGTGAACCGAAAAAATGTTGGTCCGTAACAAAACATAAACCTATGTTATTTTAACAAAAAGAAAGCCTACCTAACCTTTAGCTCGGGCTCTCACATTGCCCCCCCTTGGAGCGCTAATTCCCATAGATACAATAATTGTATCCCCCTGAGGGGTTGAAAGATAAAATACTTTGAGTCATATCTCGGGTTGTAAAAAAAAAAGAAGCACCAGCGCAAGAGCACCAAAAATTCGTCTATAGAAGCGAGGGCAATTATACGTCATACGTTCACAGACATCAGCGAATTATCAAGTCCAAGTCACGTAAAATAATTTTACTCATGACAATAACAGACTTGTTCCGTATTGAGTAAGTACGAAAAGTAGCGACTGCTCAACTCTAACACAGGACAAGTATTTCACTTCCGCCTCACCTAAACAAGCTCCATGACAGGTAGATAGTGCAAAGGTTGAGTTAATTTCGTAATGCAAGTGAGCCAGACACACACGACGCTGCAGCCCATAAAATAGATCACGCAGGGCAACTAGAGCATTACAGCTGGAGACATTTAATCGCGTTTTGCGGGAAAAATAAATGTTGCGCACAACACGCACAGCGCGATGGCCGTGAAGAACCAACGTTGAACAGGACCCGTGCTGATGGTTTTCAAACCAGGGCGTTTAGCGTTATGGACAAACCAAATTTTGAAAAAAACATATTTTTTATCAACTGCAGCGCAGTCAGTAACAGGCATTTCTACAATGCTAACTAGAAAAAGAGTGAATATGCTTTTGTCAGTTTATTCTTAATCTAACAAGAATTGAACAGGTTTGTTTCGACAGAGATGGCATTAGTACCACTGACAAGATTCCTATTTAAGCTACCTACAAAAAACGATTCATCTTCTGCAATAGAGCAACAAACGAATTACGCTAATAAAGAAGCAATTTAACAGCGAAGAGCAGGCATAAAGTTTGCGCAGAACAAGATAAATGAGGGTCATCCTAAATTTTATCTGCAGCCTTGAACAGCTCGGGAGACTAGAAATGTGCAAAACTATTATCTGTCTAGTGCGAGAGATGCTTTACTTTCAAACACGGCGATGAATTACAGAAAACTATGTTTATAGCTGCCGTTGTAAGATATGGAAATTGATGGGTGAAAATTTTTATTTACTTAAAGATGATAATACGCAGGTTAGTAACTAAAATACAAGTCGTAACGTAAAAAAAATTGTGCCAACCATACGGCATAATCTTGCTAAGCAAAAGAAAAAGTTAGGCCTCGTAACTTAACAATTTTGATGGAAAATTGCGGACTCGATTCGTGCAACTGAACTTGATAGGCGTAGAGGCGATGAAGGCTATTGTGAAGAAGAGAATGAAAACCATTGTGGTCCCTATGACATTAACAATGCTTAATCCAAATCTGTTTGAAAATATATGCCCTACCGAATGAAAAAATATGCCCAAAATCAAAGTTTATATATGCCCTACGGAAGTAGAGTATTTGAAAAGATGAATCTCATTTAACATAAAACAAAACTGAAAATACTGCACAACACTGACAAATAAAAAGTTAGTAGACACTGCAACCATCATGTTATGGTTTAAAATGGTTTTCTCTGAGAGAAATGAACAGCAACGACTAATGACAGCCTGGATGAACGTAGCACATGCAGTTTGAAAAGTAATGTAGTTCGAATAGGAGCAGACTCTGCCGTAATCGTAGCTTAACTAACTTTGACGAACCAAGCAAGATTCCTCGAAGGAGCAACGTTTACAAAAAGCGCGTTGATGAGATCATGCACTGCCATGAACAAATCCCAAGAATAAGAATGTAGCGACAGGCCAGAAGAAGAACGCTCGTCACACCACTCTCCACGTGCGACAAAATCCGATAGATATCAGAGAACTAATATTTGTGATTGCTCTGGAACGTCATCAACATTTGATGCTATAATTCCTGAACATGTGAGGCTGATGGGATAAAATTCAATCCATTAGAAACTCCACCCTAGAGTTTTAACCCTTTCGGTACTGACGGCTACTTCAGTGTCAAGTTGGCTAGTGCTTCCAGTTTAAGGCATCTAACCTAATTTTAAAGTAATTTGACGAGTAAGGGAATATTTTGGAGTAAATAACAAAATTAGGGACA
>JACJUY010010760.1:11534-21779 GCA_014220935.1 Platorchestia sp. MABIK
TTTTCTGAACTTCCGTTTATTTTTGAAAAATTCGTGCAAAAATTTATGAATTTCTTCGTAATTCAAAAACTTTATTATCAACGTCGAAAATTTCTGTCGCCAATCATAGAACTTTGAAGATTCAAAAAATTTAAAAATTAAAATAAAGAAGAAGGCACTTGCTTAAGCTAAAAGCACCCACCTTGGGACAATTTCACTGACAATCCAGGGTAATGACAACTTTTTCCCTGGAAGTTTTTACCCAAACCATTTGAATCATCGTACCGAAAGGGTTAAAATTAAACACTACTCAAGGTTCAATACTGTCACATAAGCAGAAGAAATTAGTTGGTCAATTCGACTGTTCAATGATGTTTGGAACACGGCCTTTTGACTAGACGTCAAGCAAGCTTCAGCAACAATGGAAGTGGTTCATTGCTTTCTGCAAATTAGATGTTTTTTCGTCGCTTCGTTTTTATCCCAACTATAAAGCGGATCATTTTAGGCACTGCAAACAGCCTCTACTGCAAACAAATCCAAATTACAGGAAGCTGCAGGCTCCCAAACGAAAGTGCACCATTGCTGTCGGGACACAATAATTTCCCATCCATGGGCTCAAAAGAGATAAGTCTTCTGCACTCCAAAAATGATCAATTCTGTGTTTCTTAATTTTTTCAGCGTTCTACGATCGATCACGACAGAACCAGACCAAAGTTTTCCCGTCCCATTACACAGGGTTCCACAGTTGTTTGACATCGGAGAACTAATATTTGCTAAGATATTTGCTAACGTTTGAGCAAGATCACTCGACTTGGTTGGCGTGCTACCTTGAGACGAACACTAGGTACTAGCTTTTACAATCGCTGTAAAACAAAGCACGACTTTAATTGAAAAATTTTTAACTTACAATTTTTCCAAGTTGGTCTGAGATTTACTCACTACGAGGTACAGAATATAGCTGTACGACAGTGTTAGTTTCAGAGCATAAATTGTTCTCAATTAATGCCAATTTAATGACCGTACAATTATAAATATGAAATTAGAGGAAATAATCAAGAAGCTAACATCAAGACTTTAGAGTTCATATCACCCATTGAATGAATAAAGTGAGGGGCCTTAAATTTGGTTATCACTGAATGAAACGAAGGAAAACGAGCGGTGGCGCGCCAACATTCCTACAGCGAAGTCGCTAATTCGTTTCCTTAAAAAGTGCACAGGCTAAAAAAGTGTCAGACGAAAATCTGATTTTTAGTTTTGATGATACAGCGCAAGCTCTCAATATAATCTATCGTGCTAGTTTTCAAAATTGTGAGCCCTATTCAAAAACGAGTATTCCGGTGAACTTTGCTGTCTAAGAAGCACCAGAATAAGTTTCTAACTAGATTTCAGAATAAAAAGCTTTCAGATTTACATGACATTTAATTACAAGATAAAATTAGATCTAACATGTTATAATCATCACGTTTCGATATGCGACTAGACATTCCATTAGGGAGTTGTAGAGACAAGTTGTGCAAGAAATATTTTCAATTGTGTAAGTAGCAACAACTGATTGTAATTTAGTTTCAGCCTCTCTAACCACAACACAGGTACTCCTTAGAGAGAAAGTAGTGAGACACCATTTAGACTGGCATTAATGAACAGGAAATCTAATGCAAAATGTGTTCTCACACCCTGCGCAAAGAAACATGATTGAAGAAAGCTCATGGAGCAAGATGAAAGTAGAAAAAGTTTACTTCATTAACGACAACTTAGGCCTATGACTTCTTGGTTTTCGTTTTGGTAACTTTAACAAACTTTTTTCAACAGTTGTGCATGATCACTTTGCAGTATAAGCAGTAGTAAATAAAGTTTGGTAGCTCTTCAATAGCTTATACAATATTGCACTGAAGGTTTCACAAATTGAAGCGCGTTTCCGTAAATCCCCATAATAAATACTGCAGTCCATAGATGTCATTAGGATGATCATTAATACTACAACAAACCTGGTGACAGATAGAACTGCTTTTAACGAACATTCCAGAGAGGAAAAGGCCTCATTAATTTATTCTGATTATAATTGATATCAATATAGTTCTACCACCGAAGCCGTCACAAATGCGCTCCACCAGTTCATCTGATGTTCCTCACTCCCTCCTCCCTTCGTAGAGTCATTACTATTATTCCCGCTATCGTTCATACGTCATGGACGCTTCAGAAGCGATTCAACAGTGAAACACAGAATTGATTGTATGGGGACGGGGGAGTTAGGAAAACAGTTCGAATCAGCATAGCGAATGCGGTAGGGAATCAAAAAATTTAAATTAAGGGGTAGCTAGGACCACAAAAAAGGTTCCAGCATTCCGCTCTCCACTTCGACCGAGTGCCTCACCCTTGCTGGAACCTCCTCTCAACAGAACAGAGATAGCAGCATAGAAAAAAAATAATAGGGGCTAGCTGAAAAATGAGGGCAGCAATGAACCAAAAGAAGATGGTCAACAACAAAGCAAGAAGAAGGCCTCCCTAACTTTCAGCTCTGAACTTCACATTGTCCTCCTAGGAGCGCTTTACCTCACCGATACAATAGTTGTATCCCCCCGAGGAACGACACTAGAGAAAATTCTTGGCTGTAATTCTTCTTATTGGCTGCATATTACGCCATGCTGCATGAAAATTCTTGGCTGCATATTACGCCATGATCATTGCACAATCTGACCGTGTGCAATGAAAACAAAAACTATCACTCGCTTTCTTTACATCATAGTTAGCTTAGTGTGAGTATATCAGTAGCGGCAGGAGTCGGGGCTCGGAAGAGCGCAGCCACAAACCAAACTGCTCACGCAAACATTAGGCTTCTCCCAACATGTATCATGTTAAATGGTATTAGAATTTATACCCATTCTAATGGACTGAGAAATAATCATTCCTGGGGCTTTAAAACGTGGCATGAGAAAATTACTGGAGATCCTAAAATAATACCTAAGAAAATTTCAGCAAGAGCCCAGCTTTAGCGAGAAATTTTAATCAACCAATACGAAAACATTGACCAGTCCACCAACAATTCAGTGTTCGACTTCGATCATCACTTTGATGGTTGAACTTTGGCAACTTTGACCATCACTTATTGATGATGCAATGCACTAAAAATATGTATCTCAAATACCAAGAGAAGATACTCCACAGAGGAAATGTCAAATCTAAGATGTATGCATTGTTCTAGTTCAAACTTCAGCATGATATGTTGGTTAACAAAAATGCTGAACACCGTTCTCAGTACCATCAAGAAGCATTCACAAAATCATTTCAGCCATCAGTTCTCTGACGTTGGCCACAAAAACTTGAAGCAGACTATATTACCTAGATTGCTAAGGAACCCTAACGTCAAATAGAGTTCCCGACAGCCGAGTAGTACAGCACAAAAGTAGCAAAGGCAATAAGAAAAACTATAGCACAGAATAAAATCCGAAGATACAGGAACAGTGCATGTAATCAAGGATAAGCCAACCATCACGTTGGGATACAAGCTTAATACTGGACAAATTTTCTTCGATGGGTTTCCAATTTGAAACATCCAAGGCGATTGAACTCAAAAGTAAAACTTCTCTCACCAACACTAACACGTCCATTAGTCAAAGTTCTCGGCTATTTAAGAAAAGAGTTCGCCTTTAGGAAGTTTTTCTTCAATATTGAACCTAGAGCAATGAAATTTGGTATACTGATACGAAATGCAATTAGGAATCATTTGACTTCTATAAATAATGCGATTTTCCCCATAGAAAACGGGATTTTTTTTGTTGGGGGGGGGGGGATGATTTTTAGAATCATTGGATGCGGAAAGATTTGGGCATTCCAAAAACTAACATGGAATTCTCCAAACTCTTAGTTTGAAATGAAAAAAAAACATGAAAAATTCCAAGGCATGTCTTCTTTTGTAAAATTTCGTACTTTATGGCGTCACAACTTTTGATCGAAAATAAATTTTGAATCGCCATGTTAGTTTTTAGAATGCCCAAGTTTTTTGCATTCAATGATACCAAAATCATTACTGTAGCTCAAAAACTGTAGGAGGAGATGCATTTTGAAGAACAAAAATCCCTACTTTTCAGTAGAGACCAGAGAAGGAAAGTAATTGACTTAGAAACGAAAGAGTACCCGTGCTTGTAAGCCCCGTAGCATCGGACCCAGTGAACGTAAGCAGCTAATTTTTTCACAGAAGCTTCCTAATATGTTCGTTTTGCTTTTGAGAATAAAATCGAAACATGAAAAAATTCAGCCATTTTTTCGAATTTTGGGCGAACTCTTCCCTTGAAGGGTCAAATTTACTGAGATGAACCATTGATCTATTTTAAAGCTGGTACCTACACGGCTAATAATTGTGTATCGAGAATACAGACCACACAAAACATTAAATATTTTCAGTGTCAGCAAATGGAAGTGGTGGACCGTCACCAAGGCTCATAAAGGCGGATGCGGAATAACTACTCAAGATGCGTCGAAGATCCCTCCCTCCTGACAGGCGTTAACTATTTGCCCTCCGCTACCGGCGTACTTCATGCCAGTAATTCAAGCAGATGCAACTAAAACACCCACTTCGCGATAAATGCTTTACGTTTTTTCATGCATTTTTAACAGTACTGGATTGATTATATGCTAACTTTGAACCTATAAGAGGAAAATACACAGGATAATGAAATAGTGTGCCCTGCTATGTTTTAGAAGCATCATCAAACGTGGAAGCAAACAAAATGTATATATCAATAGTGCCACACGGTCACGATCTGGAAGAGGCTTGGTTTTACAAAAGCACAATTAGCTACATGGAAGCAGGTGAAATCTTTGCAGCAATGATGCGCATTACTGAGCGACTGAATTACAGGGCTTCATTACGTGACGAAATACGCTAAGTCTTGAAGATGAGCAGTTAGAACAATCTAGAGTGAAACTGAACGTAGCGTATGCAATGTATTCATAATCAGTAGAGAGAACCCAAAAAACAATAAGCACACGCTAATTGGCATAGAGCCAACTGGAAAATCCTCAGAAATCCTTACCTTTCTCTTCTAAATTAATTTTGCAGATTCTCAAGTTTTCTGAAAAAGTTATGAAATAGCAAACGCATGGCAGCAACCAGAAATTCATATAATAAATTTAAAATATTAGCTGATCAATGTTTTTGCGAGTTTTTCATTTCTCCGACGTTTATTTGAACTGTAATTGCGTTCATGGGAGGGATTTGGGTACGCTGTTGAGGCACATCCTCAGCACATCTAGGCAGAAGGGAAGACCGTATCAGGAAGGAATACAACATTTTTCTTAACAGTGATTGATTGATCATACGTGAGTTTCAACCTCCCTTACCACCACAAAGATGTTCAAAGAGAGGGAAGAAAAAAGTACCAATTGGTATGGAGTTAAGGGAACGCTGAATCTTTGCACAAGATGTGTTCCCGCACTGGACCCCCATGCACAGAAAATCAGTAAGTTAGGAAAAAAAGTTCTGAAACGAGATAAAAGTTGAAAAAGATAATTAGAGGCGCTGAAAAAAAGGCCCTTAACAAAGCAAAGAACATTTTATTTCAACAACATGATGGCCTACCTAACTCTCAGCTTGTGACCTAACATTTTCCTTCTGGAAGTGCAAATTCCCATAGATACAATAGTTGTATAACTCTGACGGTTCATTTAAACAGTGAACGACACGGAAGAATAAGTCAAGAACACATGTAGGAATAATTTGAAAGCTTAAACTTTTTGTCTCCTTTGAAGGATAACTGAACATTTCTTAAAATCTTTGGTCGCCATTGACAGTGTGGTGATAAAAATAAATTCAAGGTTAAATTTCTACTGGGGGCAGTCTGGTAAATAACAAGTTACATCACAAATACTTCGAAGTGACATATTCCAAGCCAGGTGACACTGAATCCTACGTTTTATTAGTTACTGTTGCGGTGATGACTACACCGTCTGTCAATCTTAAAAAATATCAAGTCTTGAAAGGGAAGGAACAAATCTATCATAATGTTCAGAAACGTGATATGACACCAAGTTAAAAAAAACAAAGCAAATAGAACATAGTGTGCATTTAAAGTAGCAATGTAAACTAAAATCAGCTTGACGGGACTTAAACCTGAAATGCTTTGCAAACGAAGCACTTTGAATACCGTACAAAAGGTGATAAATTGTTAGTAAAAACACATGAAACGCACTTGGGGAATTGAAAAGAACTCTCTCGGTAAAACATGGCAGGTCTAATATGGAAAATAAGTTCTGAGATACCACGGGGAACTACTTACATTACCACCTTCAACGATACTTAAAACTTAAAATAATCACAGAAAATAAAGAGAATTCTGCTAGCAGAGGATTGCTGTTCATTTCTTAGGATCCAAGGAGCAACACAGGAAAGATACCCAGCATATGCACCACAGTCGCGTACAGTGAGGGATGATCACGCATGAACGCGCCGCACTAGCGCGCATGGTGGGGCAGATGTCCAGAAGCACTACATGACCTCAATCAAGACGGCCAAAGAAAAGCCTTTCAAATGGCACTTCAGTTAAAACCAACCCTTTACTGCACTGAGTACAGATATCAAAAAATATTGATTAGTGAGTATATATAAACCAAAACTTGCAACGGAACACAAACTCGAGACTCGGACTCATCTTCAAGATGAACCAAGCTTTATTCAAAGACAAAAGATGACCAAGATATAGCTATGCACAAACTTAGATGAGTAAATTCCAGCAGGATAATTAGCACAGCATCTACAGCTAATGAGTTAGCGCTATAAGTACGAAATTAATGCGGCTTACCCCTCTCAATGACACCTTTCAGAGGAGGTCCTCGATATTCGGCCTGATCGCACCAAAAATCGCTTGGAGACGCTATGGGCGCCAGCCACGTCTTATTCACATCTAGACCACTTAGGAAGGCATGACCCGACACATCGACTTCTCTAAAATAGTGGCAGTCTCTCTCAAAACCCATCCGCCTGTCCTCACCGTATGGAGGGGATAAAATATCTAAAAATGCGGCAGGACCGTCTAATGAAACGATTTCATGGAGGTTTTCTCTGTCAGGCGTGAGGGAGATTGGGGGGTGGTCGGTGGTGCGCTTGACGGGCGCGTGTTTGGCGGCGCACTGGAGGTTGTGGGGGCCAGACTCGCCCAGCAATGTGTAGCTCTGAACTGCTATGATCCCGTGAACCACCTGTAATACATGCAGCTAGTCAATTATTCATATTCGTCTTCCCACATTATAAGCCATCATTCAAGGTTACTAAATTTACTATAAAATTCAGAGGTTCATTTTGAAATTAGGGAATCCAACTTAGCCATTACCTTTCTTGTACAACTGAAAGATTTCGAAATAGAACAATTTGTCAGCCAATTTATCATTGAACTGAAGTACTTTTCAGAGAGAATGTTAAAAAAAGAGAACACAAACTTGCTTACAAATCCATGAATTGTTTGCAAGCATTTTTTGAGAAACATTTCAAGTGAAAGTTACAGTCTGCAAGTGCAAGGTTAGCAGTATATTTTTACCTTTGAAAAGAAAACGCAGAGGTAAGAAAGTTTTGGTATTGAGAACTCAAGCAAGTCTTAAAAATTATTTCAAAAAAAGCTAGAATAGCCTAATTTTAAGGGGATCTACTACCCTGTATTTTACCTAATTTTTCAAATTTCACTGTTCACGTTTCTATTACATCTAGAGGAACGAAAATGAAAACAGATATCTAAATTTGAATTTTTAACACATTTTCTTCTATAAACATTTTTGATTTTTGCAATAGAAAAGAAGTTATTGTACGAACAAAAGAAAAAATAAATGTACTTTCGCAAAACTTTTCCCACTCTACAATTTTTACGTAGAAGCACGATTGTGGTCTCATTCAACGCGGAAGGACTGTAGAAACCTTGTAACGAAGGATTTTTTTAAATTAAAAGGTTCAATTACTTCTCGCCCACCCTGTACCTGCTTGCTGCATCAGGAAATAGAAGTGATTCCTAGATACAAGTATATTAGTACGCGCCAACCCAGTTCTCCGGCCAGTTTGGATACCAAATGGTTACGATGCCAGTACCAAAAATGCACCGTAGCTCATGGCAAAAATCTGATGGTTTCGTAGCGCTAGGCCGACCAAATGGTAGCGCTACATAGACAATTTTGACGATATGTTACCATTTGGTCTTCGTGTGACGTCGGCCTAACACATAACATGAGAAAGTTCACACTGCCACTAAGAAAGAACTGCCTAAATTAGCAGTCTTCACAGGTCAAAGAAATCTAAACTATAATAAACGGAGTGTCTGTCTGTCCAAAGCCAGCCAAAAATGTATGATAAGCATATCTGTGATACAAGCTTCATCAACTCCACAATTTCCAGTGTACTATTCCATCAGATTCGAGTAGGAATGAATATCACGTGAATTCTTTGGAAATAGGAACGTGTGTCACATGATCTGTCAAACATTACACATTTTAGATGGGCAGTGTGCACTCGGCCTTGTCCACTCTTGAAAGATTGAATTTTTTTTATTTCACACGGCCTTACTTTTACTTTGCCTTCTTTCTTACCTCAAATAAAGCAGGGTGGACTAGTTTTTAAATAAAACTTGAATGGCCAAAAAATAAAATAAGCTCAATCAAGAATAATGAAACAAAAGAAAGATCACATACCTTCAACAAGCCATGCATGCCTGGATGGTCATGCATTGGCATTCTAACTCCTCTACGTAAAATGAAGACGCATATGTTGACATCAGCATCCTCGTAGAGCTGCATGTATATTACAGGTGCACGTCCATCTGCCCGGAAGCCACCACTATTGCCCTGAAAAGTGTGAAAGGGTCACGAAATGTGTACTACATACGCACTAACATTTAGTTAATAATTATTTTAATCTCTGCCTCACCTAGTTATGACATACATTTTACCCAAATTTACACTGTGATGAGGGCCATTTAGCTACATAACATTTACTGCAAAGCTTAATACCACATAAATTATGGAGGCTATCTGCAAGGATGCCAAATAGCAAATTCTGAAACATTTCACTCTTCGTAAAATTCTTTCTTGAACACTGAAGATGGGTTAGAACATGATAGATAGGTTAGGTTAGATTCAGGATATGTTAGAATGTGATGGGTTAGGGAAGTTAGGACCAATTCATTTAATTAAAAAATAATGAGCTGGTATCTACAAAGCCTCAATAATTATTAACACATAGATTCTGATCATTTTTTGGAAAAAATTTCTGGTGTTAAGGGAAGCAAACGAATTTTGCCATGAATTTTTTAAAAAATGAAAAAAATACTTTCGGAGGGAAATAAGCTTTCGGGTATTCACAGCATGTTTATGACATTCAAATAAACAGTTGTAGCCCTAAAAATTTTGAAATTTACCCATACCCCCCTCCCCTCCCTCCCCCATGGAAAATTCTTTAAAATTCCAATTTCTCAGCCAATATTGTACATAGAGACAAATGGTCTCTTTTGTTTGATTTATAATAAAAATATCTACCCTAACTAGTAAAGGTTTTTTGTGTTTCCTAAAACAAGAAAAATTTACAACTATTTGAATATTAACAACATGGTTATTTTTTTCTACGGACGATGAAAAAATTTCAAATCTACTTTTGAAAAAAAAAGTCTCACTAGCATTTATTGTACTCCCTTTGCTCTTTACGATGCAAAAAAATCTTCTCAATAGCTTCAAAACTGGAGGAGAAATTGCCCGTCAAAGTCTATGAACCACATTTTAAGAAAATGTTGGTCAAAGTTACCAACACCATAATGCAGAGTATACAGTGTTTCCTTTGTATGATTTCATATTTTTTATCATCAGAACTTACAAACTAATACACTACTAATAAGTTGAAACATTTCAGATAAGTCTTCCATAGTTGTAACAAGTCACTACCACTAATAAGTCACTAACACCTGCTGCAAACTGCAAAGGGCCTCAAACGGTTTTTCCCTATGAAATATTCAAGAATTAAAAACAAATACTTCCGGAGTGAAATAAGCTCTAAGGTATTCACAGCATGTTTATAACAATCGAATAAACATTTATAACCCATTAAGTTTTAAGAATTTATCCACACCTCTTTCCCACACCCAGAGGCCAATTTCACAAAATCTCAATTTCTCAGCCAATATTGTACATAGAGACGATTAGTTTTTTTTGTTCGATTCACAATGAACATATCTACAAATGTTTGAGACAGTTTTTTGATATCGCTTCAGAAGTTTTTTTTACAAAATTTAGAATATTTATACCTAA
>JACJUY010010761.1:6807-17622 GCA_014220935.1 Platorchestia sp. MABIK
CTGGCAAGTCCCGTGCTGGCTAGTCCCGTGCTGTGACATCCGTCATTCAGTGGAGAGGTCAATTCCCTAGTGGGGAGCTAGATGGTAAAGGCAGGTTTTTCAGCTGAGGGAAGTTACAGTACTTACCAGAGAAGGGTTATGTTTAGTAAAGAGGAGCTGTTAGTAAATGCGATCGAAGTAAGGAATGGGGAGGAGTGGCGGTGGGGGGCGGGGGAGAGGGGGACATTTCAGGGTGATAATCACAGGCCTCTTTTGGATACGAGCGAAGTTGGAAGACCCAGCGCCAGTAAATCTCCGCACTTATTATTGGACCCCCCGCGTCCAGGGGGCATTCCTCCCCCCAATTTCCCCTTCCTCCTCCCCCTCTCCTTGCAACTTGCTCCCTTTCCCTCATTTTCACGGTGACAAGAAAATATGGCCTCCACATTTTCAGCGATCGCTCCATTTTGGGGAAGCCAATTGCAGGATATGGCGGGGCTCTGCCCGTGTGTGCATCGCGCGTGTGTTTGTGCGTATGATTGTGGGTGTTTGTGTGGGTGATTGTGTGAGTGATTGTGTATGTGTCTTTGTGTGAGTGATTGTGTATGTGTGTTTGTGTGAGTGATTGTGTACGTGTGTTTGTGTGAGTGATTGTGTATGTGTGTGTTAGTGCTCGTTGTATGTGTGATTGTTTGTGTGAGTTTGTGTTTGTACTTGTGCGTGTTTGTATGCGTGTTTGTGTTTGCTTGTGTGTTAGTGCATGTGTTTGGGTGTACACAACCACAGGGCGCACACACGTCGCGTATGACAAACTTACCACAAGCACAACATTCCCAGGAGAATAAGTTGCAATTTTCCAACAGTCTGCGCCGCGCCGCCGCCGCTCGGTGGGATCACCAAACAGACTCCCGTGGTTTCCTGTTTGACTTCTCGTGGCCGTCTGTTGTGCGCCTAAACAGCGTCGGTCTGTTGAGGCTGCCTGCGCAAACTTGCAGTCTGTTGGTCTCCAAACAGGAGCTCGCAAGCCCGGGTCTAAGCAGCCGTGTTTGTTGCGTGGTCTCGCTTGCTTGCTGTGCTGCGCCTCGGTCCCTGCATGCCTCGCGCTGCTGCCTGCTGCTTTTTTTTTGTACAACATGTCTCGTTTTGGGGGAAGGGATGGGGTTTTTGTAGTTAAGCTGGCGGGTTTATTGAGGAATATTTCTTGTGGGTGTTGGTTCATCGCTGTAGTTTATACGGTGCGGCACTGCCATTACCTGCCCAGTACTGCCATTACCTTCCCAGTACTGCCATTACCTTCCCAGTACTGCCATTACCTTCCGAGTACTGCTATTAACTGCCCCGTACTGCCATTAACTGCCCAGCACTGCCATTAACTGCCCAATACTACCATTACCTGCCCAGCACTGCCATTTACTGCCCAGTACTGCGATTTACTGCCCAGTACTGCCATTAACTGCCCCTCTGTAGAGTAACCACCGTAGATAAAGTAGGCAGCGTGCAGAGACAGGTGGTGCAGGGACAGGTGCGTAATGTGTAGTTGTTGCGTTCTTGTTATGTGTAGTGGGATAATTTGTCGGTATAGATTTGTACAGCAAATTATATGCTCATCTGCGATATGATCTAAAAATTAAAGGCTTAAGTTTGAACGGAAAGACGAAACTATGTTGATAGGTATACATGATTCCTTCTACTTTTTTCAATTCCTCATACATGACTTCCGTAGAATCATTAACGAATGGGAAAAACTGAAACCTTTTTATTGTATTTAATATACGTGTGTACGTCGTTTTTCAAATTATTTTTGCAGGCTCTGGAAGAAGTTACATTTTATACAGGACCCTTTTCTGAGACATTTCCGTGTAATTTTCGGTGTTATTGCGGCCATTTTTGGTGCGTGAAATGGGAAACCGTCCCCCGGCTGGGGAGCAGCTGTCTGCCTTTGTTTGGGGATGACGCCGTGGGGAATACCGCCAAAAAAACCGCCGCGAGGAGGCCGAATTTCCGGACAACCGCCGCAATTTATTGAGCTCACGTGCCCCCGGCCTCCTCAGGTGAGGCAACTGTGCGCTCGCAGAATATTGCGGAAATTTGGGGGAGTTTTCAGATTTTTATCGTTTTTTCGAATAGGGGGAGTTTTGGAATTTATGGAATTATGGAATTTATTCGAATTTTTCTAATTTATCTGATTTTTTTCCAATCTTTGCTCCGTGTTAATTTTTAGGTTTTTTACACACTTGAATTGTTTGAATTTTCTAATTTTTTGTGAATTTTTTGAATTTTTATTATCTTGAGCTTCATTTTCACATGTTTGCTCCACATTACATTTTTTATATTGTGAAATTTATGAATTACGTGAATTTTTTTAACTCTTTGAATCCCACCTTTTTCATTGCTAGGATCTTTTATTTTTTGAATATTGAAAGTTTCAAAGTTTTTTGAATGATGGAAATTTTTGAAAATGGTTAGTATAGTAAACGTGAGTTTGTACATGGTGTGAAAATCTTGAATTTTAACAGTGCAATAACTTTGCGGCTCCGTGCTCGTAACTCTTCACTCTCATCGGCCTCGCATGAGCTCTGATGTTATCTTAAATTTATGCTTATTTCCGTCTTGAATATCATCTTATGTCATGGATCTCATTTTTCAATTAAAAATATCCATTGTTTTGTAACGCAAATTCATTTGCCACGAGTACACATCGTGGATTTTTATCGTTATTTCATGAATTTCAAACAAACATTGGCATCTACGGATGCTTTATTTCCAATTGAAGCATGATCCATATCACCTTTTACATTGGTTTTTCAAATGCCTTGTAACTAACACCAGGACGCCATGACGCTTTCCCCCGGTGAAAGACCGGTACCCATTTCAGACACCTGGGTAGAGTGGGGTATTGTGCTTAGAAATTTTTCTCCTATACTCAACAGAGTAAATCGCCACCAGCGCCGAGACTCGAACTCGCGTTTCCCGCACGGAGTCAGGTCCTATAGACACACGGCTATGGCGAGCATATTTACGAATATTGAAATCAATCAAGCCTTATTCATCGTAATCTTTAGCGCTGTATACGAGTATTAGGCATTTCTGCCATCTTCTGCTGTAAATTACGTGCGAACAATGACGTAGATAATGGTCAAGTTGCCAGCTGAAATTATTTAATTTTTTATTAAGTAGCCTTTAACTTCAAATCCGCGTGCCCTTGTAACATTTAATTTTAAATCCACGTGCCCTTCAATAGCATTTAATTTTATGTCAAAGAGCCCTTGATCTAAGAGCCAAATATCATTACAAATGAAGAGCTTTTACGGAAATTGAAATTTACTACAATGTCAAGTGCTTGGAAACTCACGATATTTTCAAGGATATCGAAACTCGAGATAATTTCAAGCATTCAGAAATTTACAATGATTTTAAGTGTTTAGAAATTGATAACATTGCAAAGTCTTGAAAATTCACGATAATTTCAAGCATTTAAAATTTAAAATGACGAGTGTATATTATTTCGATAGTGTTCCCTCTTTTAAAGTTCACACGAGTGAACCGATGACTGCTATCGGAAAAGAAGACATTTATGTACTGAAAAAGCGAGATTTAAGGAAGAGCTGAGGGGAAAACAGAAACAGAGGGCTGTGCGGCAGAGCACGAGGGGAGAGGAAGGCAAATCTGAGGGAGGGATGGAAGAGACGGAAGACGTTAAGTGAGGGAGAAACAGTCATCTTCTGAGGGCAGCGATGGTGAGGGAAGGTCGGCAGGAAGTTGTGTCCCCTCTTGTGATGTGTGCAGCGCTGGTAATGTTGTGCGTTATTGAATGTGTTGTGTTTTGTGTGTTGTTCAGTGGGGCAAGGAATTGTGTTAGTCGTGAGGAATTGTGTTGGTTGTGAGCAATTGTGTTGGTTGTGAGCAATTGTGTTGGTTGTGAGCAATTGTGTTGGTTGTGAGCAATTGTGTTGGTTGTGAGCAATTGTGTTTGTTATGAGCAATTGTGTTGGTTGTGTGTAGTGAGTAATTGTGTTATTGTCCGAGTTGTGTATTGGGAGAAGTTGTGAGTTAGTTGCATTGTGTGCTGTGAGGAACTGTGTTGGTGTTGTGTTTTAAAGTATTTTTTTGGTTACGTTGTGCTGTGAAGAGCTGCGTTGGCCGTATTTTGTGCTGTGTGTTGTATTGACTGTATTGTATTTTGTGAGTTGTGTTGGCTGTGTGATATAGCAGGAGTTTTGTTGTGGTGTGATTGTGTTGTGTGCTGGGTGTTGCGTTGGTTGTATTATATTTGGTAAGGAATTGTGTTGATAGTGTGATACATCAGGAGTTTCGCTGTGGTGTTGTGTTGTGTAGGCGCTGTCATGTGTGCTGTGTGCCATGTGTATTTCATCATGTTCTGTCATGTGAGCGAAATTATCGTTCTCATGACAGAACATGATGAAATCGCATGAAATTATCACTTTATCATGAAATTATCGTTCTCTATTATTGTTCATTTTGTATTTTGATTTAGCAGTTAGTTACTTAATTGTTAATTGTTCGCAGTTATTTTCTGCTCTGTGACTGCTCTTACAATCTACCTGTAAAAAACCGATACTTATATTTTAGCATAATAGCTATATCTCGTGTAAATATAATGAAACGTACTTGAATTTGCCTAACTCTTTAAAAAAAGTAACAATATCTGATTTAAAGAAAATAATCTACCTAGAATGGAAGAGAATCGGTAGAGCGCAACTTCGTTAGAGCGCCCCAAGACCGCGCTCTTCATTTCCTCGCCATCAGTCATTTTTTCGTGTTTACATTTGGGTCCTTGTGCTCAGGGTAAAAGTCTACGGAGTTCTGCTCGTAAACTTTCATCTCTCCTTCGTGCATTTCTTGGCATTTTTTGATGAACGTGTCTTAGATATGTCGGATTAGTATTTGTAGGACTTCTCTTCTAGAACAGCTTAGAAAGACAGAGCTATTTTTTAATTGTAATGTCGCGCACTTATTTTCTCATTTGTGTTGACGTGCGTGTCGCTCCTCGGGGGACACGACTGCTGCATCTCTGGGAAATGCACTGCTGGGGAGGGAAGATGTGAAGTCTTGAGCTGAAAATAAAGTTCCCCCTCGTTTTATAGAATATTTTTGGCTGTGACGGACTCTATTTCTTCTCTTTAGTTCACTGCTGTCCTTTTTTCAGCACAAACAATTTTCTTTTTCAACTTTATATTTTCTCATAAAATTCCTGCAATCT
Organism: Platorchestia sp. MABIK; assembly: GCA_014220935.1. NCBI lineage: Eukaryota > Metazoa > Arthropoda > Malacostraca > Amphipoda > Talitridae > Platorchestia > Platorchestia sp. MABIK. The sequence continues at coordinate 12,008 of JACJUY010010761.1, forward strand.
CGCACTTGGATTTCTCGGTTACTTAATTCCATACTAAATCGAGCTTCCCTCCTCCCTCTCTTGGAAACACTATAGTCATGGTTAGGGAGCGTTGAACTACCTTCTGATTTACGCTAATCTGACACGCGCGTAAGAGTGCCTTGCTGTATTTCTCGCCCCGCTCTTATGTTCTCCCTCCGTTGCAGGTACGTGCGCTCACACGGGGCGGTGGCAGCTGGGCGCTCTTGTGAGTGCTTATTTTCTCACGCTAAATCCTGCACCAGTTCAAAATTTTGTAATTTTTCTGGAAAATGTGGCTGTATATCTTTATTACGGGAGGATGTGCCTTTTGGTTGGTTGCCTTGTATCGTTACTTAACGTTTTGGTTGTCATGTATCGTTATTTAACGTTTTGTTGTCATGTATCGTTACTTAACGTTTTGTTGTCATGTATCGTTGCTTAACGTTTTGTTGTCATGTATCGTTGCTTAACGTTTTGGTTGTCATGTATCGTTGCTTAACGTTTTGGTTGTCATGTATCGTTACTTAACGTTTTGTTGTCATGTATCGTTACTTAACGTTTTGGTTGCAACGGATTGTTACTCTTCATTACATTTGTGTATCTGTTTACTGCGGAAAAATCGATAGAATTTTGCGTTCTGGTCAATGACGCTGACTTTTTTGTAAAGTCACTTTTCTTCATTGAGCAAAGGTTTTATGAAAAAAATTATGAACACCCCAAGTATGCTCTTTTATATGACATTCGTACGATGACAAATCATCTTATAAATAGATATTTTACATTCGTTGATGCTCCAATGTAAGTCAAGTCCTGAGCTACATAGTACGCCTCCATCAGATCACATGTCGAGCTGTGGATATTATATTATAATAATATTGCTGCTCTTGAATGGTTCCTTGGTAGTGTTGGTACAGAGTCGTTGCTGTTTGGTGCATTGTTCGTGTGCTCGTACTCAATAAATACCAGTTTTGTTGGTGCTCGTACTCAATAAATACTAGTTTTGTTGGTGCTCGTACTCAATAAATACCAGTTTTGTTGGTGCTCGTACTCAATGAATACCAGTTTTGTTGGTGCTAGTACGTGATAATTACTAATTTTGTTGAAACGGATTGGGGCATTTCTGGACCTCGCTGTCAGTTTGTACCATTCTCTGTGACACGAGTCGGTACAAGGCTGGTGGTGGCGCGAACTGTTGCTCTTATAGAAGCTACAATACGTTCACTACGTAGTGGTACACATGTGTACCCCTATTGCTCATACCGGCGTGAATGCGTAGCATTTAATTTATTTCAATACTTTTTAAAAATACATTTTTTCGTACGAAGTGAAATGGTGTCGAGTGATTGTATTTTTCAGAGGAAGGATTGAAACGTGTTTGAGCAGTCAAGTCGATATATCAATTCTATTTCAAACAACCTGACCTAACCAAACGTGACAACCACGCAAACGTCGTCAGTGTTCTTAAAAAGTGTAAAGTCTGCATTGAGGTCCAATTCATCATGATGTCTTGCAAATTCACGTGAGCATTCGAAGTGTTAATGCAAAAGTTCTCGTCTAAACGTTCTTTCGTGACTCTTTTAAGTTTTACAATCACGTTCTTTAGTCACTTAAGCTCTGTGTGCAATGCAGCACTATGACTTATGAGTTAATTACTCCATAGTATCTAAAACTTCAACTCATCGTTGGCTCAGGCTGCTTTCTCTAGCTATCAAAACAAACAGCGCACCAAAGTCTATAGGGTAGAGGTCTGGGTCTGAAGGAGTCTTTTTCAGACAGAAAATCTGATAAGCATTTTTACGCCCCATTTGGCCTTATGCGCGAGCTTACCATCTTGTTGAAAGGGGAATAGTTCTCCGTCACCCATTTCAGACTCAAATTCTTTTTTTGCGCTTCAGAATGAGTTGTAAAATCTTGAGTTTTACGCGAATGACGATCTTCAATGTAGTTGCGAAAGTTAAAGGCTTTGTCTGTTAGCATTTGTTTTGTCTAGAATTTGTTCTGTCTAGCATTTGTTCTGTATAGCATCTGCTCTATCTAACATTTGATTTGTCCATGGAATTTGTTCTGTGTAGCATCTGCTTTATCTAGCATTTGATTTGTCGGGAATTTGTTCTGTCTAGCATTTGTTCTGTCTAGCATCTGCTCTATCTAACATTTGATTTGTCCATGGAATTTGTTCCGTGTAGCATCTGCTCTATCTAACATTTGATTTGTCTGGAATTTGTTCTGTCTAGCATTTGTTCTGTCTAGCATTTGTTTCCTCTATCATTCTGTCTAGTCACAACTGACTTGTTCTACCACGTGTTCTCACTGCATTGCACTCCCCCGATGAGGAGCCCTCACAGCTCGAGTAAGGCTCCCGTGCCGCCAGTCCCGAGCTCGTCACCGCATAGGAACTTCTGAGAGGAGAGCGCGTTGCTGTAGCTGCTCACTTGTCGAGTGTGGCATTGCTTCCCGAGGGCATTTTAAACTTGGAAGTGTGTGTTTTGTGTGAGTGCTTTTGTGTGTATGTGTGTGTGTTTTTGTGTATGTGTTTTTTTTGAGTGTGTAAAGTGTATGTGTGTGTGTGTGTGTTTTTTTGAGTGTGTAAGTGTTTTTTTCTGTGTATGTGTGTGTGTGTGTGTGTGTGTGAAAGCGCCGACTAGCAGTTCGGTGTGGTTAGTGCCAGCATACGAGTGTCCTTGTAAATCTTGCTGCAGAGTTGTCTGAAGTTTACCCAAGTCTTAGAGGGTTGCTATGTTGTCTCTGCAACTTAAACGTCTGAGGATTGCAGTGTTGTCTCAAAAGTCCTAGAAGGATGCATTGCCAAAGTCCAAGAAGGATGCAGTGCAAAAGTCCAGAAGGACGCAAGCCAAAAACCACAGAAGGATGCAGTGCAAAAGTCCCAGAAGGATGCAGTGCAAAAGTCCCAGAAGGATGCAGTGCAAAAGTCCCAGAAGGATGCAGTGCAAAAGTCCCAGAAGGATGCAGTGCAAAAACCCCGGAAGGATGCAGTGCAAAAACCCCGGAAGGATGCAGTGCAAAAACCCCGGAAGGATGCAGTGCAAAAGTCCCAGAAGGATGCAGTGCAAAAGCCTCATAGGGATGCAGTACAAAAGTCTCACAAGGATGCAGTGCAAAAGTCTCCCAAGGATGCAGTGCAAAAGTCTCACAAGGATGCAGTGCAAAAACCACAGAAGGATGCAGTACAAAAATCCCAGAAGGATGCAGTGCAAGAGTCCCATAAGGACGCAGTGCCAGGACAGCTACAGCGACCTCCTCCAAGTCCCCGAGTCGATTTGCGAGTTTCACCGTCGAGTGCCACGGCTGCTGCGGCCGCCGACGAGATTTTATTTTGTTTGAACACAAATCTTGCGGCGGCGTCTTGTTTTCTGCTCCACTTAACATGAGAGGGAGTAGAGTGGGGAATTGCCTGGGGAGGAGGGGAGGAGTGTCAGGGTGGTGGGGCAGAGGGCTGGAGATGGAGAACGAACCTTTAACTTGAGCTTGATATACATAGAACAAGAGACATCAGAGCAGAGTCGGAAAAAATTCGGGTGATGCGGAAGTGCAGACGAGTGAGGACGATTGGACAATTTATTAGCAGCGAGGGGAATAACCTAAGCGGAATGGGAATGTGATGAAGGGATACTAGGGGGGACGAGGGAAGAAGGTTACACTACTCCTACTGTGAGGTAGTCTTCTAACGAGTGGGACGATGGAGGTATGTAATGTCAGATATGTTGAACTGGAGGGCGTAGTTCGGGTAGCACATACGGGGTATTGTACTGTACTTGTGCTCAGGGTTAGTTGTCAAACGGAGATCTTTTAGATCGACAGCATAGCTAGCAACCTACCGCTGAATCGCTACTCCTGGTATAAGGAGTTTTCTTCGCGGTGTTTTATACTGGGCATCTCTTTGCACTCGTTAATTCGGCGAGTTTTCAAACAGCCGGCCAGCGCATCGTATTAACGAAGCCATGCACAAGTGTTTTCATTTTTGCTCGTGCAATTTCCCATTCAAATTATCTACCTCTAATGGAAATCTGGAAATAGAACTCCGCACAACACACCGCAGCGTTGCGTGTTGTCCAAAACCGAGAACAAAAGCCGTAATTTCTTAAGCTCGTGCTGAGAGCTCGAGATGTGTATTGAGGCACCGTGATACGGCCGTGCATTTTATGATTTCCCTGAAACATTTTTCTTTGGTCCAGACAATGTAGTGCCCAGAGGGGAGCTTGGCTGGAGCCACGGGGTCTGCGAGGGAAACTTGTCCTCACTACTGTCCCTTTCCCTCGTCCTTCCCCTCGCCCCCGGAGCCAATCTCAGCTGGAATGTTGCAGTAGCGCGGCCCATTGCTGTTGTTGGCCGCTCTTACGCTGCTAATGCTGCTCTGTGCTGCTGTTGGCCTCTTATTGTCTGTGCTTATTTTATGCAGCTCTTATTAATTATTTTACAGCCCAGCTGTTTTTGTTTTCTCGAGCTTTTCTTGTCTTGGGTATTACTGGGCTGAGCTTATTTTATGGTACTTTTGTTAATTTTATGGCAGGGTTGATCTTGTTTGGCTATTATTGCCTGGGGGTATTGCGCGGTTGCGCTTATGTTATAGTGCTGTTATTATTTATTTCATGGCGGAATTGATCTAGTTTTCTCATGCTGTTATTGTTTGGAAGTATTACGAGACTGCGCTATTTTATGGCGCTCTTATTATAGTAATTTTGTAAGGGGGTTGACTTTGTTTTCTCATCCTGTTATTATTTGTGCATTGACGGGGACGGCCTTATTTTATGATGTTTTTTAACATTATAGCGGGGCTGCTCTTGTTCTCTCATGCTCCTATTATTAGGGGTATTAGGCACAATAATTTAATAATATTATATCAGTGGGCCTGATTTTCTTTTCCTATGCCTTTATTATGTGTGGTTGCAAGGTGGCTCGTGTTTTGTGGTGCTGTTATGGTCCGTGTTGCTGCTTGGTTGACGCACTCTGGCATTCTTATTAATTTTGATGTGTAGCTAAATGTTCCGTTAGTTCTTACTGTTATTGCGGGACTGACGTTCATCTGTTGTGTTAGTGTTATTGTCTCGCTGATGCAGCATCAGCCAGACAATCAGCATCAGTGATGCTGTTGTGTGGTGTTCCTGTTGTTGATATTGCAGAACTGAAATTTTATGGTTTTGTGATTGGCCTTGTAATAGTGGGCAACTACCCCTCAGGGGGATACAACCATTGTATCTATGGGAATTAGCGCTCCCAGGGGGAAAATGTGTGAGGGCCTGAGCTAAAAGTTGGGTAGGCCTTCCATTTGTTGAAATAGAATTGGGTTATTATTCCTGACATTTTTTTCCGGTTCACTGCCGTCCTGTTTTTCCAGCACCTACTACTTTCTTCTTCAACTTTTAAATTGTTTCATGAACCTCTTTCTAAATTTAGTTTCTATGCACCTTGTGCATAGATTCCGCACTCCCTTAACTCCATACTAAATAGTGCATTCCTTCTTCCTATTTTTGGAAAGCTTCCGTTGTGGTTAGGGAAGCTCAAACTAACATCTAATCTTAATTTATTTACACGTTTATATCCCTATCTCATATCTCGCCTGTACCCCTTCCCTCATCTCCCCCTCTCATCCTTCCTTC
>JACJUY010010762.1:9386-27932 GCA_014220935.1 Platorchestia sp. MABIK
CATAAATTCATTTCTGATACATCAACCTCTCGTATGAAAAAATACAAAACAAAAAATTTAAAAGACACACAGTTGCAATTCAAATTTGCTCGGCGTCGAGGTACAGGCGAAGGCCTGCTGCATTTTAGGCTACATATTTTTGATTAATAAAGTACAGTAAAGTATTAACACAGAAACCAATGTAAACAAATAATTTAAAAATGATCTATTACGAAAGTTGCTTTCAAAATATAGTTCTCTACAACATTGAAACCGAGTGAACCCTCCATTCAAAATTCAGCTAAACGAATACACGCTTGTTGAAATTAAAATAAAAAATACTTGAAAGCGGGTCAGAACACAGAAACAATTTTCAAGTACTATTATAAAAGGGGAAACGGAAACAAGAAGGAGTGTGGAAGCGGATTATTGGCCGACTTTTTACAGAAAATGAGCTCTGAATTACGTTAAGTGATGATTTTACTTTACGAGTATACAGAGATTCACGAGTGTATCATATAGAAATTGATGATTTTAGTTTACGAGTATACAGAGATTCACGAGTGTTCATATCAAAGTATGAGGAAGAGCTGCCTAAAGTCCTAATATTATCAATGTCAATGACATTCATGGGTTATTATTCAATTCTTGATCGTTAGATGCGTAAACATTTTGGTAAAATTGAGCTGTCCAAAAAATTTTCCACCTCGTAAATACTATTTGTTAACAGGGAAGCCATGTTTTGAAATCATCAACTTTTTCATCAGGGCTGTAACGAAGGTCGCCTTATAGACATTTTCAAGCGATTCAAGAAACTCAGTTTCTGAGAAGTGAAATCGATCTAGAAACTTAGCTGAAGCGATGTCTTCAATAGGTTGCAAATCCATTTTACTGTTTCAAAGCATTGAAAGTCCACCGAGGTAAATACACTGTCAACTCATTCTAGTATTATCTCTGTCAATCGGTATTGGCTCACATGTAGTAGAATCTTGGCTTCCAATTCAGTTTACAAAGATTTCTATTAAAGTGCTCGTTCAGTTATTTCATTTGTAATTTTGCCACCATAATTAACAGGCAGTAATCAAAATAATATCTAGTCACCGAAATAAATAATTGGAAATTTTTTATAGTCACCCATTAGAAAAAAATCGTAAAGAATTTTCAATCGTGATCATTCAAACGAGAGAACTTTACTCCAATCTGTGGACCAATCACAGCAGCTGTCTTACGCCCCTTTGACAGACCACAGTGGTCCACTTCTCGGGAACGCAACGCTTCCGTTCGAAGGAGGAGAGAACAGGACTAATGTATGTGGTCGCTTTCACTCGTTACATGAGCCACGCGAGTGAACCAGGAAAACGACACCAGAGTCCAGTAGGCTACTCCTGCGGTCCTGACCCCTGATTTTTGAAAACGTGTCGAGTAGTCCACTAAAGCTTTCCACCCTTCAATTGGAGGGCAAATATGCAGAGTGGCCTAACCCACAAAATCCTGAATTTTCTGGCAGTGATAAGTAAAGTGGGATAAGCGACAGCGTTTCGCAAATGTACTGAACAAGGAATTGCTCAGTCGTTTATGCCACTCTGGCGCAAACAAAAGAGTGGGGCTTCCTGTCTGGCTGTGGCATAATTGCAGCAGCAGGTGCATGTTACCATGACAACTTGCTGTTGCATCACAGTGCAGAGTTGCATCATGCGTGTACTGCATTAGTTTGACGGCAAGCTCATTAGCAGGGCTGCCGAAATTGGTACGTTCGTAAACATTTGGTACGTTCTGCTCCATATGTCACTTTGTTGAAATTGTTGTTCAACGTTAGCCTGAAGCGGCGAATTTTGGTTCATTTCAAAATTTTTATGATATGTTTAAGAAATTAGACCCTACCAATAAATATTAGCCTTATTTTTGACAATAACCAAACTTTTCATGTAAATTTGAGGTAAATTAAACGAAATGTGTGATCAAATAAAGTTATGCATCGCGTTTGATACCAGTTAGAAGTTTAGAACTCATCGCATCGTCACCAGTGTAGCGCTGCACTTCTACATTCTAAAGTTTTATGTGCTTATTTGATATAAATATGGAGTGTTAACAATTTTAATGCAATGCTAGTTGTTAATTTGCTAAAATTGCCTATCCATGACATCGTTTTGTTAACTCAGACTAACAAGCATTTGAGTAGAGTATGCTAGATCTGTTCTGCACTCGTCGAGTATTGGTTCGGCTTCTGTACGTTTGCTGTGGCTTATTCCCCGCCTAATTTACTGTCACCTGTCAGTGAGATTGTGGAAGTCAGTCTAATTCAGTTACTGAGTGGAATGAGTTCCTCATTGTGTTTGGCCGAGCATTGATTTAAAACTAATGTTTTGTTACCTGTTATTGTTCTTCAATCAATGAGTTATGAGAAATAATGAGTTTTAAGAAAATGAATATTGAGTGTTCTTCCAATAGTGGGGGCAATGATGTTCTGAGACAGAAACAAAAAGTTAAATATGAATGGAAAGCTGCATTAAAATTACAAACGGTTGAGAATTATTCATCGGGCTACAAGTCAACGAAATTAACTCCAGCAAATGGTTTGCAAATTGCGCAATAATTCTTGTGAGATAGCCGGCAGCTTAAGTCAAATAAAAAGACACGAGAGAACTGATAAGCATTAAAGCAATGCAAAGGTTGATGGCAAATTGATAAGTCACTGATTTTATGAGAAGTAAACCGTCAGATCACCAAAACAAAGTAGCATCCGCAGAACTGAAATTGTGTGTATTTATTGCCGAACATAACCTACCCATTGTTCTTTTAAATAATTTGCCTGCACTCATTTCTAAGATACGTTCTGACTCAAAATTAGTCAAAAACATTAGGAGCGCACAAACGAGAGAAAAATCAATTTTTCATGTATAGTAGATCTTGACTCCTGATGCTTTAACAACCTGGTATATAAACTAAATGCGACGAAGTTCTCCATTATTGTTAACGAAACAACAGATGTTTCTGTTTTCAAGCAACTTGCAGATCTTCTGGTTAACACTATTTTCCTATCTGCGTAAATTGCATTTTGAAAGTTTTTTTTTTGCAGGTTCCAGTGAAGCGTCACAACCATACCCCACTGAATATTCAGAATAGATAACATTTCATTATACTATAAATGGCCACAGAGCGTGCAAGGCAGTGTTTTGTTCTACACTGGGAATCTCACCTTAGCGTGTAACTTATGTAATCAATAAGAAAGTGAAAGCAGGAATTGCTTTGCTATATAAAGAAGGCAAGCATGTGCCTGCTAAAAAAAAATTTACGTAAGATGAAGAAAATGTGGCAACAAATCTTAATAATTTCCCATAGTACAAATCCCACTCCAGTGATAGTCCTAATCTTACCTATCCAAAAATGCATTCGTTGTACACGGGGAGAAATCTTGATCATACCGTCAACTGATTCGTTTTCATGACAGAACTCAAAAAATACAACGTAGGAATACAGTTGCCAAAGAAAGACACGTGTGCTAGATGAGATGAGTTCAAGATGAAAAACAAAGCAAATCTAAGTGTTGAAGAGAGAAGACGTAGCTAAAAAAAAGTTCACAAGGAGCAGATTACACGTGTTGAACTTGCGAGCAAGGAACCAAAGGAAACAGAAGAGGAATCTCACCAGCCTAGTTCCCGCCTACTGTGCATTGCGTTTGACCAGGAGGAAACTCAGCCGATTCCTTACCTCAACATTTCTATTGCTTTTTATACAAGGCAAATGTGGTTGTACAACCTCGGATAAATACATGACATGATAAGAGCCACATTTTTGTCTAGCAAGAGATAGAAGGGAAGCGAGGAAGTTGTGAGATCGGTTCCTCTGGTTTAACTTTCCTACAGAAAAATCATCTTCATAATTACGACAAGATTCATACATTTTCAGACTGTTGTGGCGTACAAAACCGCAATAAAAACATTGTCGCTTCCTTCATGTTTATCCGTAGGCCTATGAGTACTCACATGAAGGACACGTTTATCGATGTCCCAAGCCCCAGTCATACTTCACGTTTTGGACAGTCGACATGAAAGGAAACAAATTTAACTGGTTGAAACTGAAATGGCTGAAAGTTTCCCAGAAAAACGAGCGCTTGATACAGTACAAGTATTAAAGCGATCACCACAAGGAACTTCGTACTACTGACTTCAGCAAACGCAACAAGCTATCTGAACTTCAAACTGTCCTCCTGGAGCCTCTTTATAGAGAATTTATGAAGCTTTCATTCGAAAAATTCAAAAACCTGCAAGACTTAACTGCCTATATACCATTTCATCTTGTGGGCTTTTTCACCAATCTGCCCCATGAAATCAGAAAAAGAAATCCAATTCTGAGTGTGTTCCGGATGAAGAAACTGAGGTGTAGCTGAAACACAAAGTGTCTCAAGTCAATGTTGGCATAAAATTAAATCTACTTTCATGTCCATTGCACATTTTATTATGCACGCCGGAAGTAGTTTTTATATTAGGTTAGAATGTATTGAATATCGCGTCCATCTGAGAAGAGCAATCGTTGAATTGTTGAATTAGTGTTGAAACGCTTGCATCGGGACTTATAGACCTATGATGCACAAATTCAACCTAGCCTAATTCAAAATTAAGCAAACTATTTATTGTGCTCGTCGCAAATGTGCTCTTCTCTTTTGTATCTATTGTTTTCTTTCGACTATCTACGTAGATTTTTTTCTCCAATTACTCACAGTTAATGCTTATTCCAGGATGATAACTTATGAGTGTTAAATTTCGTGTTTGACAGATTATGATTAAATACTAATCCATGATTTACTTTTTGTTTTCTTTTATCATCCTTCCCTGAGAAATGATTTAATTTGTGTTACAGATAGAGGAGTAAAAAATATTTAGACAGTGAGACCACTGAACGTGTCAAAATCCACTGAAAACATTTTGTAATCATTTTGCGTGTTTTCTGTGTAGCTAACGGTGGATTGCAGTATTGGGATTTCTCAAACTAAAACTAAGAAATAAAAGCTTTATCACTCTAGTCCTTACGTAACGTGTCACTAGAAGCAAAATATACGATTATGTTCACTATTCTGGACATGGAAATATTGTAGATCTCAAGCCAATCCAATTATTTGCCTTCTCTTTGCTTGCGCATACGCCTCACTGTCGTTTCAAATTGTTTAACACTTGAATTAAAATTTGTTTTTTTTATATTATTACACACCTGCATGCACTATACGCCATAAGAGTTGATTAGTTAGTGCAATAGAGTGTGTTCCAGAACAAGAGGGACAAAATTGCACACCAAGTAGAAAATGGCAAAGTAAACACTTTTTCTTTTATGAAATTTTCCAGCAAAAATTTCGGTTCTTGAAATATTAGCTGTTTGTTATTTTCAAGGATGAAATTTAATGACACAATTACTCGCAATATTTATATTGAATGTATGTTTCAAACTCTTCTATTTTATGAGAGTTTAGAATAATAAAATTCAGTTCTAGGGACAAACGGTAAATTAGTTTTAGCGAGGACACTAGAAGAGCCTTGTTGATGTTACACCCATTAGATCCTAGGAAGATTTCGTGGCGAGAATTGCAGTATCTGCTGGTGAGATTTCTGAAATGCCAGACGTATTTCCTAATATCCGGTAGTCGCTAAGACTAAGATGTAAGAAGTGCATTTATGGAACACATTCCGAATAATTTTGTAAAGTAAATTCAATATAATTTTCGCTAGTATTTGTGTCATTGAATTTAATTAATCCGTTAAAATAAGTACAGTTATTATCTCAAAAAATTGATTTTTGAGGGGAAAACTTCAGAAAAGAAAAAGTGTTTATTTCGCCATCTTTCACTACGTGTGTAATTTTGTACTTCATCTTCGGAAACACTCTGTTTATTCAATTTACGTTGAATCAAAGACCATCATTAAAATACTCAAAAAATATAATAGAGAGAGCATTAATCTGCTGTTCAGGCCACTCTGCCCCATAACGCATGGCGCGGTGCAGCAGGACAAGATATACGCGCTGTTGGTTAGGCCACTCTGCCTGAGAGACATCTACGCCGCTTGGAGGTGAAATGATCGCTTAGCCCACTCTGCCAGTTTTGACCCCAGATTTGTGGGTTAGGCCACTCTGCATATTTGCCCTCCAATTATCGTATTAATTATAAAATTATCAAATGAATTATAAAATTAACTTAATTATAAAATCAATTTGATTCTCAATAACTGATCCTCGGTTCTTGAAATTTTCTTGAATCTTATGAATTTTAACATCAATTAAATTGGTTATGTTTGAGTCTACAACTTCAAATTTAGCTGCGCCTCCTATTATCTAATCACTGACTCTTTAATTGACAGTTCTTCATCAATTCTATTTTCAAAACCTGACTCTAGACTCTTCAAATTGTCATCAATCTCAGAAATTTTCAAATCTGCTCTGTTGGTATGTTCAAATCAACGTTTTCAAATTTAGCATCAATTCAATCGATATTCTTTATCAATGTTTAGTCTGTGCGTGATAGTCGTTCATCAGTTGAAACGATTTTTGGTTCTAACGCACTGAACTTCTCAGATAGTTCATAAATTTTCGACTCTAAGAATTTTACGATTGAGTCTACATCTAAAAAATTTCGGAGTCACACATTTCTCATCATTTTGATGAGAAATTTCTCATTTTTGTAATTTATTCCAATTCAGTTATTTCATTTTTGGGAGCTTCAATTGTATCTTTTGATGACTCTGGATTACAATCTCTGTATTTTCTTAAAAAATTTTCAGAATTATTTTCATGATTTTCATGTTCGCGATTTTCCTTACAGGAAGGTAAAAAGACCAACTTTTTCTTCATAAACATTTCCACAAGACTTATTGAAAGAAAAAAATTAAATTTTAGAAATTTTCTTAAAATTAGTAATGTTTTATGAAGGTCTAAAAGAATTGCGTGAAAGCTTTCATTTTTAAACGCTTAAACATTTCTAAACACATATGTCCTCAAATTACATCACCTATTTTTTGTAATTTGTAAGTAGAGAAAACAATTTCGAAACAAGTATCAATATTTGTTAAATAGTCTTTAAATTCATTTGGATGAATTAAGCCATAACTCTCAAGGTAATAGCATATATTTTCTTGCTTAAACCATCAAGTCCAATGCGTTCCTATTCTTTTCTAGTGTTTTAATCTAGGATTCTGCATTTAGTTAATAGAGGGTATTCAGCTAAAGTATCTCTCATGTAAGTAGCTCGAATATTCGGAATTTTCAAGATATTTTTGTAGTGTTCCAAATCATCTTAAGATGATGGTTTGATAGGTGCTACTTTTTTGGTGGCTTAAAGTAGAAATCCTTGCCACAAGTTTCTTTTTCCTGAAGTTAATCTTACACATGAACCTTTTTTACCTTCCAACGCTTCTTTATGCCTTTAAGTTTCTTCCTAAAGTTTCTCGCTAGATTTCTTTTTATTAATAGCGGATGCAATTGCTGAAGCTCCTCCAGCTAAAGATTCTGCCGCTCTTAAAGCTCCTAGCAAACCAGGAATAGTAAATATGAAACTTCCTTTTTTGCCCTCTAATTGAGACACAAAAGATGTTTTCATTTTTTTCAAACTAAACATCTTCTTTCAAGAATTATTTAATTATTGTTAGTATGTAGATATTGAGAATTTTCGTTATCAGATTCCATTTTTCATTTTAAACCATACATCATCATTTCTCTTAACTAAAATCTCAATATACCCTCTTTTTTAGTAATGCAAATTCATTTTATCCCCATATAGTTCTAGTTGAACTACTCTATCAGGTAAAATCAGTGGATATGCATGTTTCTCATCACGAATATTAGTTTTAAACTGTGCTTTAATATCTATTGTAGTTTCTTTGATACGTTGATTTTGTCTGCTGATATCAAACACAAAGATATTTAAAGTGTCTGAATTCGATAGCACAATTTTCGTGAGAGGCATAATCTATCAACCTCCTATAAGCCATAGCATAATTATTATAATCGACATTTATTTGTAAATTGTGATCAGGGTATCGTTCTTTATTCAGCTGAGCATATGCATTCGTCCAATTACAGTGATCGAATATTCCATTATTTACAAATTGTGAATTATCATTCTTAGCTTGGAATGCTAAAATTACATATCGAGGTCTTTGAGATCCAGAATTTGGAGTTAAGGTCCAAGATAAGAATTTCTGCTGAGAGTTAACAATTGTTGTTTATCTTTATTGTTCATTCAAATAAGAATGTGCAATGTTATTTTATCCTTAATTTGACGATATAGGTTCATCTTATACTCATCAGTTAGTTTAATGCCCGCGCATCTTCCAAATTAGTTTCATAATAGTAACTTTACCATCAACTACTTTATCATGCTGTTTTTCATTTTACTCAGCCATTTTAAGTATAGTATTAGAATCATCTCCTATTTTCAAAGTCAGAGTATGTTTCGCTCGATAAATTGCCTTGTTATAATTTTCACTAAATCTATAACATGTTCGAGTGGGATAGCAGCGCTAAATTTCCCATTACCTGAACCCAAGTAGTCATTTCGATCACTAAATCCTTCATTTGATTTTTCATTCTTCTTAGTATTCACGCTCCAGAAGAAGATCATGTTTTCTTTTGCTATCTAATTAATCCTTTTAGAGTTGTAATTCCAGGATAACTATAGTTTACAATTTCCTCATCTCCAATTCTGAAAGAAACTCTATCAAACTAATGCATCAATCTATTGTTGATTATGGGTTTTTTTTTGTCTTTAAATTATAATCACTTCAATCTTTTTTAGTTACCGCTCCTTCAGTATAACTAAACTTTTACAAGGTTCTACAAACTGATCTTGATTTTGGATAATGATCCTGTTATTTTTATGTTCACGATTCAAATCAGTTCCCTATTGTACTTCATAGTAGTGCACTTCATTTTTTTCAATTGATTCATCAACTTCAGTATTTTCATTCCGTCTCAAAATATCAATTTTTTAAAGACAGTTATTTCAAATTATTTTAATTTCTAAATCTTAAGTGCAATCGAACAGATACTTCACCTCTAGAATTTAAAGTATGTCCATTTTGATCAATATGCCAAATTCTCAAATCACACATTAACCTTCGAGAACTCATCGGTATACCGAGATATCAGTGAAATATCGGTAGGTAAATTGGTTCATTTGGATTTTCTACAAATTTATGTCCTGGTGGATCGTTGGGGAAAAATGAAAACAAAATACAATGAAAAGAACCGTAGAGGTTTGAGCAGTTAATAATTATTGTGCTGCAATGAACGAGTATTACATTGAAACAGATATTCATTAAATTTATACTTTCATGTTCTCCAAAACCTACGATAATTTTTCCAAATCTTTTTGGAAAAATTTAGAAGTAGTCATTTTATGCTCTATTACCACTATTTACACTCATTAAGAATGAATCTGTAAGTGACACTAAATACCAATAAATTTCGAATGCTACACAATGTTTCAATTGCTTTGTAGATTGGAGAAGTTTGGAAAATCTTGCGGAAATGTTGCTGACTATATGCTAATCAGAACATGGGAAGTCCATTGGAGAGCCTGTTAAGAGTAGATTAGTTGCAGGAATCTATGATTGCTCAATTATTTGTTCAAAACTGCAGCAGAAATAAGCAGGAACTTCAAATTCCTTTTTAAAACATTTATATCCACTACTGTTTGGAATTAATATTTCTAAAAATTTTTAACCCCATGTACAGCTTGAACCAACACAATATTTTATAAAGTGTGACTTTTACTTAGCAATATATTTGAAATTACCCACAGATACATCGTCAGCAGGCATCTAATAAACAGTTATCTTCTTGTGCAGTGATTTTCATGATTCTAATTGAAGGTGTCCAGTATTTGAAACAAACAGTGAATAAATTTTTTAACAGGCCAGATGATACAAATGTAAGACACAAGCAAAATTTCAAAGTTTATTAGCATTTCATCATTATTGCATTAATTGTATTTAGAGACGACTTTCGGTCGAAGCCGGAGATAAATTAACTCAAACCAGTACAATACCATCAAAAATCGAAAGGTATATCCAAAATATCACAGTCCAAGTAAGTATTTTTCACTACATTTTGTCACAACATAATGCTTTCATCCACCGAATAATTTTTCAAAGTTACAAGGAAGTATTAATGATTCTCTTGTTACTCCAAAAAATCATTAGTTCTATAAGGACTGTCTCACAACCATAAATTGGTTATTGTCTTAATATTAGTATACAATAATTCGGAAACCATTAATGTTAACAACTGACAGAGTAACACTTCAGCGGGTTTAAACCTAACTGTTTTACATATAATTCGATGAAATTTAGATTTCACCTACAAATGAGACAATGTTTCATGGTATTTTGAAGCATGAGCAGCAGAAAATTGGCATCATAATGATATCAAGGTGGAACAGGATAAATTGTCCTTAAATACAGCTGCTTCCATTTTTAAGCATATATCAAAAAAACTGAATAGCATGACGTTGTTCTGGGCTCATATTCACGCGCACAGTTCCCAATTGATGTGCGCCTAACCTGAATCATTAGCAGATGATTCTCATTTAAGTTCAAACCAAAATAAATTCATGAGTTAAAATGAAATGACTCTATTGTTTGTATAAGATACGTCAATTTTTGAAATCTCTATTTCTGAATATAAGAAGACCTATCACAGCTGAAACAAATATTATGGTGTTTTAGATTACATTAAATGCTAATTACTTTGATGAGCAGCTGCAAACCAAAGAAAATAGAAGGTCCTAATAAACAATAATTGAGAGTTTTACTGCCAAGTCACAAGCGTATTTAAACTAAAAGATTTATTAAACACGAATGGGTGTGGAAATGAGGGGATAGGGAATTAAGCGGCTGTAACCTTGAGAGGCGTTGAGACAGGGCGTTGCCAGTGCGAAAAGAGACACCTCTGTGCTGTACACATACAGTGGGGGACAAAATAACACAATACATTGAATAAATCGACTTATTCCACATATCTAAACCCCGTGCAATTACGAAAATTGCATAGAAAGGTTGATAATACAAATAAAACCATAAATTTATAATAGAAAAATTACACAGGAACATGTATAATAAATCGAGAACAAAAATTTACAACACCTGATTTTTTTCTCAATATTATACATTAAAATCATTTTAGGATTATTCCAGAAAGTTCTAACACAGTCTACCATTTGGTGACCGAACATTCGGCAGCATTCATCTCCAATAACGTGTCATTGCCACAGCTGCTGTTGTTCTGAAAGGTAAGCATGGGTAAAAATAAGGACATCAGCCAAGGTCATCCTGAACGTATTTTGGAGCTCCATAAGGAAGGTTTGCGATATCGGAAGTTATGTGAACAACTGTGTGTTCCTATAGCATCGGTTGAAACCATAATAAGTAAGGGAAAATTCCGGAATGCGACTCTCAGCAAGCCTCGAGCAGGCCGTCCACGGAAGATTAACGACCGTGCTGTTCGAAAATTGGTCTAAACAGTAGTGCAGAGGCTTCAAAATGCTCGTGAAGAATTGAAGGACCATCTCAAGGCATCTGGGATCGAAGCCAGCAAACACATGATCAGCAGGGCACTACACCATGAAGGTCTTAGCCTCCGCACCCATCGTAGGACACATTTTCTCCAGAAAACGTCACGTCAAGGCCAGGCCGAAGTTTGTCAATGACCATTTGAACAAGCTAGTAGCGTTTGTGAACTCATTGCTGTGGTCAGATGGAACCAAATTCTAACAATTTGAGAGAAAGAGCACAAACCATGTTTGGAGGGAACGAAGCGAAGAGTATAAACCAAATTGCGTCGTTCTCAATCATGGTGTGGGGATGTTGTAGCTCATCAGAGGTAGGTAAACTTTACATCATTGAAGGAACCATACTCGTATATCGTGAAATATCAAAAGAGCAACTCCTACCTTCATCTCGCTTGTTAAAATTGAAACGTAGATGGATCTTCCAACAAGACAACGATCTAAAGCATACTGCAAACGAAACCAGGGAATGGTTGAGAATGAAAAGATGAACGATTTAGATTGACCAAGTCAATCTCCGTATCTTGTGGAGTGAATTGAAATTTTAGACTTAGAAGACAGGTCCCTATAAGATCACTAAACTAAAAAAAAATGTATAAGATTACGGCCAAAACTTGCAAAAGCCTGGTAGAGAACTATGCTAACAGAGCGTCTTAAAGCCATCTAACTTAATAATACCTTTTGTGTGTTTATTTAAATATTTATTTATATATATTTGTTTGGTGTCCGCTTCTTAAGAACCATAGGAAATATTTTTATTCGTTTGGTATCGTTTACTTTCGTCTGAGTTTGCGGTATCATGAATACCGAATTCCTCAGCGTAACATTACAAAATTTCTTTTGCATGCATTGATATGTTTGACATTTTATCAGGATAGGTTCGGTTAGTAAAGGTTTGGTCAGGTTAGGATGTTATGTTAGGATAGGGTAGCATAGATTATGTAATGTTAACGGAATTTTTTCACGGGTCCACCTAGCTCAGGCTGTCGGCAAAGTGGTCGAAACCTACCCCTGATATCGAGGACAGAACTCAAGGGGTCGATAAATTTATACGGGTCGGAAGAGGGTCGATTAAGACACATAAGAAGAATCAATTAGATTTTTCAAGGCCTTGGATACATATACATTTTTTTTAGAAAAATTCGAAATTTGGTCAATTTAATCTACCAAATAAGAATTTAAAACTTCATTATAAACATGTTGTAAATCAAATTAAATGTTATGAGTGAACAATTGCGTACAATGCAGTAATCATAGTTGCCACTCTAGCTATAAAATAGCTAGATCTAGATAGTTTTCGTTCAAATTAGTAAATTCAGTAACCGGGCCTGATTAAGCGCTGTAATTCAACAGTTAGCTAACTAAGTTACTAGGTATGAATAGGCTCTTTAATTGATTATATATTTACTTTCATGATTTATGACCTTAATTTTTAGGATTAAATCCGTATTATTGGTAAGTATCGGCCGGATTTTGCCGATACCGATACCAGTAAACATGACCGATACTGCCAGTACCGATACATGGGTACATCACTACACTCAAGGTCACATGAAAATGCTTTGCACTAAGTGCTCGAATTTTATTCAGAATGTGCTCTGTCCTCATTATGAGGAAGAGCTAAATAACCAATTTAGTTTGATATTGGACGAACCAAATGATTTTTCGGTTACAAAACTGTTGGGAATTGCAATAATATATTTCAGTAATGTATCTAAAAAGTTGAATCGACCTACTTAGGACTGAAACAACTGGATTAATGTGATGCTGATAGTATAGTCGCAGCACTTATTGATAGGTATTCATTTTTGTGTTAAGATATTTTTCTGGATTACGTTTAATTAAATCTAGATATATTTGAAAACGATTCTAGATATTTTAGCACAGACAAAAGTGGCAACTCTGACAGTAATGCAGTCGAGACACCGTGCGCTAGCGACAGTTACTCAAAGCCTTACCTCTAGCGCAGCATGCGTGTATGTCTGGCGTGTGCTGACGACGCATACACAAAACGTGCACAGCGCAGAGAAACTAGTACACTCTCTCTCCTTCCACGCGATACGTTTTACAGGATACATGTATCAATTTATAGTAATTATTAACGATGTTACATTTTATCGTTTTCTGTGCTTACTGGGTTGATATGATATAATAGCTATTATCATATTTTGGTCACACACTTTGTCGTTGAACGAACTCGAACGAGGTCGTAACACGTTCGAAACAGCCTTAGTCTCGTTTGCGGGTGCGTACAAGGTCATTTGCTCTTAGTTGCCCTCCATCTTTCATTTGTTTTGTGACGGTCTCTTGCTGCATGTGTTTTTGTGTTGAAATCTTGCACTGCTTTTTGCATAAAGCGTTATTTTCAATACTCATAATACCCAATAGCAGTGCTCAGAAAAAATGTAGGCAATATTCTCCGGAGTATTTGAAATTTGGCTTTGCACCATCGCTTGCTAACGAAACAAAACCCATGTGTTTGTTGTGCGTAAAATCTTTTAACAATGATGCCATGAAGCCAGCTAAAATGAAAGACCATTTAGAAAGGAGGCATTATGATAGGAAAAACAAAGATCTAGATTATTTCAAAACGCTGAAAGAAATATTAAGGGCTCAGCTAAACTTGAATGCATTTTTAAAATCATCTGCTAGCGCTGATAGTGAAGGAGGTTTGAAGGCATCATACAACATTTAGCAAAGAAGTGCAATCCGTACACTATTGGTGAAAGATCATATTACCTGCTATAAAAGATGCAGTCGAAAATGTTATGAAGAAAGACCCTAAACAAGTTCTAAAATCCATACCGTTAAATGCAAGATCTGTGAAGCGGTGCACTGAGGAAATGGCCTTTGTTGTTGAACAAACTCTAACCTCAGAACTCCAACATTCCAAATTTGCTATTCAACTTGACGAATCACCTTTTGGAAGTTTAAATATCCTCATGGCTTATGTGAGGTTTTATAGCCCTACTCTGAATAATCCTGTTGACGAGTTTCTCTTTGCTGATTATCTTGAAACTGATTCAAAACGTAAAACGATTTTTTTTGCTTGGAAGAACATTTGAACAAGCACAAAATTCCGTTCGGTAAAATTAGTGCGGTTTCACCCGACGGCGCACCAGCTATGGTAGGTCGTAACAGAGGTTTTTCTGTCATTTTTTTAAGGAAAAGGTCCGTACTGTAAATGCTGTTCACTGTTTTACACAGACAGCATCGTGTAGCAAAAAAAACTGAGTGATGCACTGTAAGAAGCTTTGAAAGTGTGCGTCAGATCTATCAATATAATTAAAGGTCATCCTCTGAATTGTCGATTATTTGCTAAACTATATGAAAAAAATTATGATGCTTTCAACCAATTGCTTCGGCACACTGAAGTAAGGTCGTTATTAAGAGGTGAAAGTTTGCAAAGGCTTGTTGAATTATATGATTCAACAAAGAAAGAAATATAGATCCATCTTTAAGAAATCTAGATCCATCATTGTGTGACGAATTAAAACGGTGCAAAGCCATTTTTTGGCAGATCTCTATTCAAAATTTAACGAAATGCAAAATCGTCTTCAAGGCTAAAATGTAACAATCATTGAAGCTCGAACAATTATCATGGGCTTTCAAGCAAAAATTGAGATCTTTAAATATTCACTGGCACGTAAAGATTTCAAATATTCTTCTAACTTGCGAATGCTGAAAATTCTGAGAGTTTTCTAGAGAGTGACTTGGAGATATGCATTGGATATCTGAATAAATTAAGACAAGACTTCCAAACACGTTTCCAAGATTTGGAAAATATGCTCGTTCCCGAATAGCTTATCACTCCATTTGATGTGAAAACAGACAATAAAAGTAATGAATCTGACTTAGAAGATGAACTTGTCAAAATGTAAAACGTTGTTTGAACGTAAAACCCACTGAAAATTTTACCCAAGTCAGTACTGACTCTAAATATCCCAAACTCAAAGCAAGAGCCGAAGCTTTATTGCTTGCATTACCAACTTTATTTACGGTTGAAGCTGGTTTAGCCATGCGAATGCGATTCTAACAAAAAAGAGAAATAGACTAAACTTGGAAAATCGTGGTGATTTACGATTTAAGTCTACCAATTTTAAACCAAATATCAATAGCCTTGCTGCTGCTCATAAAGCTCATCCATCTCATTAATGTCAAGTTTATTGATAAATAGGTGTGTTAAGGCCTTTTTCATTATTCTGTTTTGATAAAAAGCGTTTTCCGTATTTCCATGGCAGTTAAAATTATTGTCAAGTAGCTTATTTGTTTTATATAATTAAGTTCATAACAATTTTTCAACGAAAAGTATTGTTAGATTTCGAAATAGTCAAAATTCTCTATAAGTAGGTAAATTTTTATTCTTTTATTTATTTACTTTACATTAGTGAAGACTGCCTCTTTCTCTTCAAACATTGTATAGGGCAACACATAAGAATTATTTGGTTTATACAGGGTGCGCCAGAGAAACTTACTTATTTGAAAAAATTCCCGCGCGGTGAGTTGAGCGGGTAGAGGGGGCGAGAGGGGGCGCATCTGGAGATGGAAGTTCCCAAGTTTGTTCCTCCCGCCAGTCAGTTGCCATCATGCTCTGGTCTAGNTAACTGAAGTACTTTTGTTTTTATTGACCTTTCAAATAAGTAAGTTTCTCTGGCGCACCCTGTACCATTTCTCTTTATATTTGATCATCAAAAATGTCAATAATGGCTTAATATTTTGTTCACCCATTTGTATGTGTGTGTGCATGGAGTGGGTCGATGTAAAACAAATATCTTATGAAGAGGTCGACGGGTAAAAGGGTTTGCCGACCACTGACCAAGCTTCGATGACATCGTCAGTGGAATTTCCACGGGTCTTGCTACAACCTAATAATACTCTTGGTTAATTTGTTTGGAGTCCGCATCTTTCATTTCTCTGTCACGCTCGTAAAGATAGTTATATTGACCGTATCTGTGATACGAGTTTCACGAGTGCACAAGCAAAAGAGTATTTTTATCACGGATACAGTCAGTATGGATTCATTTGTTTGTCATCTACATCTGGAACATTTGTTCAAGAAAGGTATTGAATCATGTTTTTGCCGGGCTGTGGACACTAGTAGTTAATAATAACGGCTATGTAACTAGGTATTAATGTGGGTCTATCTTGAAATGTATTGTAAATTTGTAATCATTCATTTATTTATTATACATGTTGCAATATATTTTCTATTAAATATTACTGGGTTTAGGTATAGTATTAACCTGTTTATATTATTGTTTATATACAGTCCAATTTTCATAATTTTACGTGGTTTAGAAATACGGGACCTGACGATTCAATAAACGTGTTATACCTCCTCAGCACACACTTGGAGAGTTATATTTTACACATGAGACAACTTGTATGTTATCACACGATATTTATGTTGTACGCATTCGTATGTGCATAAAATCACATCAGAAGCCTTCCTTTGTTTGAGGTCCATTGAATGTGAATTCATTTTCGAAAGGTACTTTTCGCTATTGAAATGAATTGGCTCTTGATATTTCACTATTTCTGCGTTGGCTTCTATGAACGTCAACTTCAAATTTGAACTTAATGTGTGAGCACTGAGGATCTATTTCATCACGGTAAACAAATCACTCAAAATTTTTTGTAGTGGCGTGGAAAAATATTCTTCGGGTAAATTGTTTCAAAAAAAGTGAGACGATGTATGTATAGTATAGTAAATGAACATACTAGAAGACGATTGAACTTTTCAAGCTCTGTGAATGAAGATTACTAATTGTAAGGATTATTTTTTGGAACAATATTACTAAAAAAGATTGTATATTGCCCAATAAAATTTCATTTGTCGAAAAACAGATATCGGTAAATTGTTTTGAAATATTGAAACCTGCGCATCTGATAAAGTTAAATATTGGTTCCAAATTCAAATGTTTGTTCAATTTCCCGATGAAATTAATAACAATATTACCAAAACTGATTCAACAAAAGGTTGAGACCGTTGAAATGAAATAAAATTTACACAATACCTGTTTGGTCGAAAATGTTTCGTCAAAGAGTTAGAAAGACTGAAAATTTAAAATGTCATTGAAAAATTTGGCACTTTCAGAGTGGCAGAGATCTGAAATGTATAAGTTAGGAATGTATTTTTACTGGGAACACCGGAAAGAGAATAACAATGTAAATTATCATGACAACAATAAAACAATTAATGAGTTCAGGCATTTGCTAAAGATAACGCTCAGCTGCTGCGAAGCAGGCGTTCAAACATTGATGCAATGACTGCCGGAAGCAATCGAAGACACCAGGAGTTTCATGAACCTTTGCAGAGGCTGTAATAATTCTAGCGGTGAAATGCTCCTCGGAATGAATCGGAAATTCGAACACTAAATTTTTGAAATGTCCTCACCTGATAAAAATTAGGAGCGTAATATCAGGAGACCTTGTTTGTTGTGTTACGGGAAAGCCACGTCCAATCTGGCAATTTGGACATCGGGTATTCGATAACTGCCTCATACAAAAATTTGTCTCTAGTGGTCATAATAATTAAAGCTGTCATACTGTTTACGGTGTTAATATAAATACAAATAGCTAATTTCAATATTTCATAGCATTAACACTCTCAAACTGCGAATTTTTCTAAAATAAATTCGAAATTTTAAAGCTCACTACTCTTCAACCCAATCCGAATTTTTTCGTCGGCGAACCGGTATTTATAATCGATTTCCATCGTTTATCGTAAGATTTCCAACAGTGAGTAAATTACTGGTGATCATTGGTAATTTTAGACGTTATAAATGCCCACCGACAATGATGACCGTTATCTACCGTCGATTTTTGACGGTCATTTCGACCATAGAAAAACGCTGGTAAAAATACGGTCGTTTTTCACGCTATATTTCATAATTTTAAATTAATGGTAATGCTGGATGGCCCAAGCCTTAGTTTATTAATGACAAGTTACATAGTATTATGTGAGGTATATCTAACAGTCATATGAAATGTCAAAGATTATTTCACTTATCCGTCAC